>JAIWJD010000282.1:0-12530 GCA_022818045.1 Neotoxoptera formosana | reverse complement strand
AGGAGGGAAGAAGAAACGACGAGAAAAGAAAGAAAAGAGAGAGGAAGAAAGCCAGGAGGAGGAGCAGAGACAGGGGGAGAGCAGAAAGGAGACGAGAAAGAAAGAGAAGAGGAGAGAGGAAAAAGTGAGCAAAAGAGAGGCAGAAGAAAGGAGAGAAAAAAAGAGAGAGACCGAAGAGAGACGGAGGAAGAAAAGCAGAAAGAAGAGAGCAGAGAAGATAAGAAAAAGAAAGGAGAGAGCAGCAAAGAAGAGAGAGGGGACGCAAAGAGGAGAAAAAGGAGAGAGAGGCAGAGAAGAAAGAAGAGGAACGAGAAAAAGGGGCAAGAAAAAGAGGTGCGAGAAAGAAGAGAAAAGAGGAAGAGGAGAACGAGAAAGAGAAGTAAGACCCGAAGGAAAAGAAAGAAGAAGGAGTAGAGAGAAAAGAGCGAGAGAGAGTGAGAGGAAGGGCAAAGGGGAAGAAAAGAGAGAGAAGAAGAGGAGAGCGAAAGGAGAAGGAAAAGAAGAAAGAGAAGACGAAAGAGAAAGGAGAAGGAAGAAAGGCAGATGCAGAGAGAGGAGGGAGGGGAGACGAGGAAAGAAAAGAGAAGAGAGACGAAAGCGGAAGAGACGGAGGAAAAAAAGCGGAAAACAGGCAAAAGAGAAGAGAAAAGAGAGAAAAGAGACGGCAAAGAGGAGATAAAGGAAGCCGCAAAAGGAAAGAGAGAAAGAGGAGCCGAAAGAAGAGACAGAAATAAAAACGAAGAAAGAAACGGAGAGTAAGGGAGAGGAGGGAGGGAGAGAGGCGAGAGAGAAGAAGGAGGAAGTAAAGGAAGCAGAGCAATAGAAAAGACAAAAGAAGGAAGGAGCGAAGGGAGAGGAGGAAAGTAGAACGAGAGGAAAGGTAGCAAGGTAGAGAAAAAAAAAAGAGAGAAGAGAAACAGAGAAAGCGGGCAAAGGAGAGGGGAGAGATAAGGGAAAGAAAAAGAAGGGGGGAGGGAGAAAAGAGAAGAAAGGGAAGAAGGACGAGAGAGGCCAAAAGGAAAGAATAGGACGGAAAAAGGAAGAAAGGAGAAAGGAAGAAGCAAAGAGAGGAGGAGTAGAAGGGAGTAGGTACCAGAAGAGAGGAGCAGGTAGAGAGAAGGAGAGGGAAGAGAAGGGAAAGGAGAGAAGGAAGACAGAGACACAAAGTGAGAGAACAGAAGGAGGAACATAGGAGACAGAGGAGTGAGATAAGGGAAAGAGAGAAAAGAGTAGAGGGGAGGAGAGCAGGAAAAGCGAGAAAAGAGAGAGAACAGAGAAAATAGAGAAGGCAGGGAGTTAAGACAGGAGCAAGGACAAATATGGAGAGAGGCACCCAGGGAAAGAGGAGAAGAGCCGAGGGGAGAAGCAAAAGGAGAAAGGAATAAGAAGGGAACAGAAGAGAAGAGAGAGGGTAAGGGGGAGCCCTAGACAAGGAAGAGGACAAAAGGGGAAAAAGAGAGAGATCCAGAAGGGGAAAGAGGGAGAGAGGGAGAAGGGGCGTCAGATAGATAAGGGAAGAGGGGAGGACAGGCCGAGGAGAAAGGCAAAAGAAGCAAGAAAGGGAGAAAGGGAGAGAAAACAGCAGAAAGAGAAGAAACAAGAAAAAGCACAGAGAGGAGAGCGAAAACGAAGACGAAGGTGAGAGTCAGGAGAAGAAGAGGGAAGAAGGGAAGGAGAACGTAAAGAAGCGAAGCAGAGAGAGAAGAGAGAAAGGACAACGAGGGCAGAGTCAAACGAAGAGGTCAAGCAGAGAAGAGAGAGGAAGAAAGACAGGAAAGAGACGAGAGAAAGAGAAACAGAAAAGAAGCAGGAAAGAGAAGAGGCGAGTGCAAAGACGAGCGAGCGACAGAGGGGGAAAGGAAGAGAAAGTAGAGAAGGACCGAAGAGGAGAAGAAGAGACTGAGCGAGAGGAGAAAATAAGAGAAAGAGAGCAGAGGAGCGAGACGAGCGAGAGACGAAGAGAGGGAGGAGAGAAGAGAGGCAGAAGCAGAGAGCAAGAAGGCGAGACACGTGCGACGAGAGAAAAAGAGAAGAGAAAGAGAGAAAGAAGACACGAGAGACGAGAGGGAAGAAGCAAAAAGAGGCACGCAATAAGAGAAGAGAACGTAGACGAGTAGAACAGAGGTAGAAAGAGCAGGAGAGAGAGAATGAGAGAAACAGAAGAGAGAGAGAGAGGGCAAGAGAAAAGAAGGAGAGCGACGAAGACGAGACGAGAGGAAAAACAGGAGAGACGGGAGAGAGAAGAACACGAGAGAGACTAGAGAAGAGAAGACGTAGAGCGAAAAGAGAGAAAAGAAGACAATCGCCGGAGAAGAAGCGGAGACGAGAGCGCAGGCGGAGAGAGCAACGAGACGAGAAGCAGAGTTCGAGAGAGAAGAGAGCAGAAGGAAGAACAGTAGAGAATCAGAAGAGAAGAAGGAACACGAGAGCAAGAGAGAGGAGAGGAGAGAGAGAAAGAGATAGAAGAATAGAAGTACGAAAGCGGAGACGAAGGTAGAAGAATACGAGAGAGGAAGAGAAGAGATGGAAAGAGAGAGAACGAGCACGACAGAGAGTGAGAGAGAGCAAGAAGTAGAACGAAGCAGACGGTAGAGAAGGACGATAGCAGAGAGGAAAAGCAGAGAGAGAACAAGAGCGAAGAGAGAGAGCAGAGAAGTAAGTAAGAAGAGATGGAGGGAAGTGAAAGACGAAAAAAAGGGGAAGGAGAAGAGAAGACGCCACCGAAGAGAAGGCAGAGAAATAGGGGAGAGAAGGAGCAGAGAGGAAACGAAGAGAAAGAGAAGAGAGCGGACGAGCAAGAGCAGAGACGACGAGACGAAATGAAAGAGAGAGTAGAGAACAGAGGAAACAAAGAAGAGAGAGAGAGGAGCAGTATGCGGGAAGAAGAGCGAAAGCGCTAAAGAGACAAAAGAGAAGGGAGAGTAAAGGAGCGAAAAAAGAGAAACAGAGACAGAAGAAAGAGAAGGGGAGCAAGAGAGAATCAGAAAGAGAGAACCAGAAGCCGAGAGGAGAAGGGCAGAAAGAGAAGCCAGAAGCGAGAAAAAAAAGAGAAGGGAGAAGAAAGAGAAAAAAAGAGAGAAGAGAGGAAAGAGAGAAAGAGAGAAGAGGAGAGAGAGAAAAGACGGAACGCAAGAGAGAGATAAGGGGAGAGCAGAGAAGAAGTACAAGTAAGAAGAGGAGAGAAGAGACAGACAAGAAGAAGAAGAGAGCAGCACGGGTTAGGAGAGACCAGAAAGACAAGAAAGAAGCACAGAGACGCAAGGAAGCAAGAGAGAGAAAAAGACAAAAGAGGGGAGAAGCGAGAAAGCGAGAAGAAGTAAGAGGAAAAGAGACGAAAAGAGAGAAGAGAAAGAAGAAGAGAGAGACGTAGAGGAGAGAGACAAACATGAGAGAGGAAAAGCAGAGCAGAGAGCGACGAGGCGAGAGCAGAGAAGAGGAGAAGAGACAGAAAGAGTAGAGAGAGCAAAGCGAGAGAGACAAGAGAGAGAGAAGCAAGAGGGGAGAGAGCCGACAGAGCGGAAGAGAGCAAAGAGCAAAGAGGGAAAGACCGGGGAGAGAGAGAGGCGAGAAGAAAGAACAAGAAAAGATAGAGAGAGAGAAGCGAAAAGAAAAAAGCAGAAGAGCGCAGAAGGACGCAGCGAGACAGAGAGAGAGGAAGAAAAAGAGAAGCGAGAGAGACAGGAGACGAAGCGAGGAGAAAGAAGAACAGAAAAGGAGAAGAACGAGCGAAGAAAGGAGAAGAGTAAAGAAAGAGAGACGTAGAGAGGAGAGAAGAGCGAAGAGCGAGAAGATAAGGAAGACGGCAGAGAGAGAGAAGACGGAGAACAGATAACCATGTATATTCCTACCTAAAAGAAAGAGAGAAGCAGAGAGCAGAGAAGGAAGACGAAGGGAGAGAGTAGAGAGAGAAGAAAGAAAGATGAAGGAAGAATAGAAGACCAAGTAAGAGAGAAGAGAGAGAGAGAAGAACGGAGAAAGAGAGCACGAGAGAAGAGAAGTAAGAGGAGAGAAGGAGCGAGCAGAAGAGAAAGAAGAGAAAGAAAAATAGCGAGCGATCAAGGAGTCGGCCGGGAAGATAAGAGAGAAAGACACGAGAAGCACGTAAAAGTAGAACGACGAAGGAAGCAGACAGAGAAGCAGGGAGAAGAGAGCGAAGGCAGGGGGGACAAGGCGAGAGAAAAGGGAAAGAGAGAGCGACAGAAGAGAGAAAAGCGGGAACGAGAGAGAGAAGAAGCAAGCTATGAGAAGAGTAGATGAGAAGAGAAAGATAGCAAAGGACAGAAGAGGCGAGAGAGTACAGACAGTAGCAAGGAGAAAAGCAAAGAGAGAAAAGAAGTAGAGCAAAGTAATAGGAAGAAAGGAGCGCGAGGAGGAGCGCGAGAAGAGAGTGCAATGCGACAGGGAAAAACAGAGAGAAAGAAGAAGAGAGCAACGAGAGGAGCACGAGAAGTAAGAAAAGGAGAGAGGAAGAGAGCGAGAGAGAGCGAAGAGAGAGACAGAGAGAAGAGAAGAGACGAAAGAGGAGAAAGAGAAAGCGAGAAGTAAGAGAGAGGTAGCAGAAGAAAGAAGAGAAGAAGAGAAACACCGAGCGCGCGAGTAAGGAGAACAGGGGAAGGCGAGAGCACGCAAGAGAAAGCAAAAGGGACCGAAGAACGAAGACGCGAGCGAGAAGAAAGAAAAAAGAAGCAGAGAGAGAGAGAGAGAGCAGAAGGCGAAGGAAAGAAGGTCGGAACAGGAGCGCTAGAACGAAACTCCGAGAGGAAGAAGAGAAAAAGCAGCGAAGAGAGAGGAGAGAGAGTAAGAGAGAGACAAAGCAGAGAGAATGAAAACCGAAGAGCAGGAAGAGAGAGAAAAGCAGATTAGCAGCGAGAGAAGGGAGATCGCAAAGGGAGAAGAGTAGAGAGGGATTGAGAGACAGAAAGAGAACGAGAAGAAGAGAGAGGAGAGCGGGGTGAGTAGCGCAAAGCGCAGCGAGAGAAAGCAAGAAGAGACAGGAGAGAGAAGACGACAGAGAAGGGGACGAGTATGAGAGAGGGACCGAGAGAGAGAGAGACACGAGCAAAAGGCGAGGAGAGAACGAGGAAAGAGAGATGTTAGAGAGAAAAGAGAGCGGCTAGAGACGGCAGAACGGAGAGAAGAGCGATGGAAAGAAAAGAGAACGAAGGAACGAAGAGAGGAGAGAGACATGGAGAGGCAGAAGACGCCAGAGAGGAGAAAGAGGCGAGACGATGGAGAAGCCAGTGGGGAGGAGGGAGAGAGAGAAGGAGAAGTCGCTGAGAAATAGAGGAGAGAGAGAAGAGAGGACAATAGGGAAGCGAAGAGAGCAACGTCGTAAAGGGATAACGAAGAATAGGAAGGCGCAAGGGAGCAGAGAGTAGAGGATCCAGGGAAGAGGAGCAGAACGCCAGACTGGGGAGAGAAGGATCAGAGCGAGACGACACATAAGGAAGCGAGAAAGAGCGGAAGGACGGAGAAGGCGTGTGTTACGGGAAGGAGTTACGAGAGAGACGCAGAAGAGAAACGAGAGGTAGAAGAGAGAAGCGAGAGCAGAAGAACGAGCGGAGAGAAAGGGAGAAAAAGTCAGAAGAGCGAGACAAAATGAGAGAGGGGAGAGAAGGCCGAGAGGGAGAAGCAGAAGAAGAGAAAGGAGAGAGAGAGAGAGTAGACAAGAAAGAGAGTAGCGCAAACGAAGATCAGAAGATAAGAGAGAGGTCGAGGAGAAGAGCCGAAACGCAAGATACCCAGAGGAGATGAGGAGAGAGAGAGAGAGAGGGACAGGCGAAAAAGAGAGAGGAGGAGCCGAGCCGAGGACGAGAGAAAGCAGGAATGATGGCGAGACGATGAGAACAGAGAGTGAGAAAGAGAGCGGACTCAGCGAAATAGGAAGAAGAGGAGAGAGAGGAAAACGGAAGAGGCGAGAGCGCTGAACGGGGCGAGCCCGAGCGCGAGCAGCGAGAAGCGAGCGAGGGACGCGGAGACACGCCGCGCCATCCTGCCACTCTCTCTAGTCGGAACGAGAGAAGGGGACAAAAGAAGGACGAGCGAGCGAGAGCAGAGATAGTACCCACAAGAACCGAGAGGAAGAGCGAAATGAGAGAAGAGAACGACGGGGAAGAGAGGAGAGAAAGAGAGCAGAGAGAGAGCAGACGGAGAGAGAAGTCGAGAGAGAAAAAGAGTAGAATCAAGAGAAGACAGAATCGAAGGGACTAGAGGGAAAGAGAAGCGGGAGAGAGAGAGAGCCGAGAAGGAAAGAGAGACGGAGAGGGCGGAGAAGGACGGAGAGAGGGAAATAAAGAGAACAACAAAGCAGGAGGGAGGGGGGAAGGAAGAGAGAAGACGATAAGAGAGAGAGACGAGGGGGAGAGAAAAGACAGCGGTAAGGCGAGAGCAAGAGGCGAAAGAGGGGAAAGCGAAGAGAGAGACGAGGAGAGAGAAGGAGTAGAAGGGATGACCAGAAGCACAGGGAAGAAGAGGGGGAGCGAGAGAGAGAGGCGCAGGGGAGCGACGAAGAGACAAGAGAGGGCGAAGCAGCGCGGTGCGGAATAGGAGAGACGAGATAGATAGGAAAGAGTAAGAGCAGAGGAGAAGAGGAACGGAGAGTAAGAGGCAGAGTAAGGGAGGAGATCAGCGAGAGAGACTAAAGAGCAGGTGGAGCTCGCGAGAGACGAGAGAGAGAGAAAGAGGCGAGAAAGTCAAGAGGGGAGAGAAAATCGAGAAAGAGCGAAGCGCGAGAAGGATAGAGAGAGAGGAGAGGAAAGAGCGAAGAATACGGGAGCAAAAAAGCGAGAGTAGAGCGAAAGAAGCGGCAGAGCGCGCGCTGAAGAGAGAAAGAGGCAGACGTGGACAAAGGAGTAACGATAGAGGAAGAGCGGAGAGAGCGAAGCGAGAGAGAAGAAGAAAGAGAGGAAGAGAGGACGAGCAGAGCAAAGGTCAAAGAAGCGAAGGACTTGAGAGAGAGCAAAGAAAAGAGGGAGACAGAAGAAGCAGAGAGAGTGAAAGAAAGAAAGAAGAAGAAAGAGAAGAGAGAAGAAGAGAAAAGAGCAAGAGAGGGCCGAGACGAGCGAACGAGAGAAGCAGAAAAGACCGAGGGAGAACAGAACAAAGAGAGCGCAGAAAGGAAAAGAGAGGGCGAGAAACGAGAGGAGAAATAAGCAAAGAAGCGAAGAGAAGTAGAGAAGGAGAGAGAGAGCAAGAGAGGAGGGAAGAGAAGAGAGAAGCAGACAGCAGAGAATGCAGATGGGTGAAGACGAAAACGAGATAGAAAAAAGAAAGAAGAGGAGACGAGCAGCAAAAAGAAGAGACAGAGAAGACGACGCGAGAGAGGAGAGAGAAGGAAGAGAGAAAAGGAGGCGAGATGAGTAAAGAGAACCGAAGAGGCGAAACAAGAGAGAGAAGCGAAGAACAAACGAGAGAAACAGCATACGGAGGAGAAGAAGAGAACAAGAACAGAGAAAGAGAGAAAAGAAGAGAGAGAGAAGAAAAGGAAGAGAGAGAGAACGGCGCAAGAGACAGAGAGACGAGGAAAGGATAGAAAGAAGTAAGAGAAGGCGAGCGACAAAGACAGAGGGACGAGAGCAGAAGAAGCGAGAGTCGAAGAGGAGAGACGAGAGAAAGAGGGAAAGACGCGCGCAAGAAGAGCAGAGGTAGACGCTGAACGCAGCCGAGAAACAGAGCAGGGACAGGGAGAGGAAACAGAGCGAGAAAGAGAGCGAAGAGAAAGAGAGAGGGACTTCGGAAACTAAGAATAAAAGCGAAGAAGAAAGAGGAAGAAGACGATGACGGACAGAGAAGAGCGAAAAGAGGAAAACAAAGAGAAGCGCCTAGAGAGAGAGAAGACAAGATTAAGAGCCTAAAAGGAACGAGAAGCGGCGAAGAGCGAAAGCGAGAGACGAGAGAGAAGAGAGAAAGAACCAGAGAAGCGCAAGAAGAGAGAATAGAAAGAAGAAAGAGAGAAACGCAGAAAGAGAAGAGGAGCAGAGAGGGAGGCGAAAGAGAAGAAAGAGAGAGAGAAGAGAGAGCAGCAAGAGAAGAGAGGGAAGAAGAGCAGCGATGAGAAAGATAGAGAACAGATGAGAAGAAAAGGCAACGAAGACGAGCAAGCGAGAAAGACGAAGAAGAGCGAAGGTACCAGGAGACAAAGAGGTAAGAGGCAGACGAGAGCAAGCGAAGAAAAGAATAACGAGAGGAAGAAGAGAAGTCCAAAAAAGAAAGTAAACGCAGAGAGAGAGAGAGCAACAAAAAAAGAGAGAATGGAGAAGAAAGCGGAGGCAGAACGAGGGATAGGAGAAAAAGCAGAGAGTAGAGAAAAACACGCGCACAGGAGAGGAGGAAAGAAAGAGAAAGAGAAGGAAAAGCCGAGCGAACGCGAAGAAGCAAGCGAGAGGAACTAGAGAGAAAGGGAGAGAGAGCAGCAAGAGGAACAGGAGATAGAAGACAAAAGAGAGAGACTATTTTTAAAAGAAGAAGCTAGCGGAAGAACGACGGGAGAAGTAAGAGAAAACGAGAAGGAGAAGCAGAAGAAGCAAAGATAGAAAAGAGACAGAGAAGCGCAGAGAGAGAAGAAGCAAAAGGAGATGGAAAGAGAAGAGAAGAAGAAGGAGAGCAAACGAGAGAAGGAAAAACGAAGAAAAGAAAGAAAACAGAAAGAAGCGCAAGCGAGAGAAAGAGAAAGAAGAGAAAGCGAGAGAGGGAGCGCAAGAGCGGAAGAGAGCAAAGAGAACGAAGAAAGAGAGAAGAAGACGAGACAGTAGATAACAAGCGAAAGAGAGGGTGGGAGAAAGAAGAGAAGAAAGAGAGAAGAAGCCGGAAGAGCGAGGAGAGAAGAGAAGGAAGAAGAAGGAAAGATAAGAGAGAGAAGACAGGAACAGCCAAAGAAGAGAAGAACGAAGCAAAGGAGAAGAGAGAACAGAGAGACAAAAAGAGAGAAGAGGAGAGGAGAGAGAGGGAGCGCGATAAGAAAGAGGGAAAAAGGAAGAGACGAGAGAGCACAGGCGAAAAAAGACAGAGAGAACGCAAGAAACAGAAAGCAGAGGACAGAGAGGAGGAACAAGCGCAGAGAGACAGAAAGAGAACGTAAAGAAGTAAAGCGAAGAGAAGATATAACGGAGCACGTAAACGAAGAAGGAAAAGAAAGTAGAGATGGAGCCAAAGAAGAGAGAAGAGAAGAGCGGAGAAGAGGTAAGATAAAGAACAGCAGCGAGAGAGAGATAGAGAGAGAGGTGAGAGCGCAGAGAATATCACCAGGAGAAGCAGGACGAGAGAGAAAGGAGAAGGGAGAGAGAGCGAGATGGGCAATAGAAGAGAAGAGAGAAAAAGAGTAGGAAGACAAGGAATTAAGAGCGAGAGCGAAGAAGAAGAAGAGACGAAGAGAAGCGAGGAAGAAAGTAAGGCGAGCAGAGAAAGAGAGAGCATAGAGAAGAGACGAAAAGGAGAGCAGAGGAAGAAGAGAGAAGGAGAAGAAAAAAAAGAGAGGCAAGAGAGAGGGAAAGAAGAGAGAAGAGAAGAAAGAAAGGAAGAAAGAAAGAAGTCCGAGAGAAGAGAAGGGAGAAAAAGAAGAGCAAGAAAAGAGAGGAAAGAGAAAGAAAAGGGAAAAAGGGAAGAAAAGGAAAGGGAGAGAAAATAAAAAGGAGAAGAAGAAGAGAGAGAGTAGAAGGAGAAGAAGAGAGAGAAGAAAGAGAGAAGTAGAGACAAGAGTAGAGAAGGAGAGAGAGAGAGAAGAAGAGGGAAAGAGAAAGAGAGACCTATGAGAACAAACTAGATGAGGAGAGAGGAGAGAGAGAGCAGGAGGAGAAGAGAGAGAGAGCGAGAGTCGGAAGAGAGGGGAGGCAGGAGAGGGAGGAGAGAAGAGGGAAGGATAGAGAGAAGAGCGAGGAAGAAGAAAGAAGAGAAGAGAAGCAGAGTAGAAATGAGAGTAGAAGGGGAGAGAGAGGCAAGACGGGAAAGGAGGACGCAGAGAGGATAGAGGGCAAGGAGAGAGGAAGAGAAGAGGTAGGAGGGTAGAGGAAGAAGGAGGGAGAAAGAGATATGGTAAGAACGAGCAGAGAGAGAGGTTGCATAAGAGAAGAGAGAGAGAGCGAAGAGGAGCAAGAAGGGAGGAGAGTGCGAGAACGGAAAAGAGAAGAGAGGAAGAGAGAGAGAGAAGTGCAGAAGCTAGAGGGGAGAGAGAAGAGTAGTAGACGCGCGAGTAGGAGGGAAGGCCAGAGAGAGAGAAGTAGAGAATGGAAGAAGAGAGGAGATAGAAGAGAGCCGAAGGATGCAGAGCGTAGAGAGAGGAGCAGTAGTAGAAGAGGAAGAGAGAGAGAAGCGGAAGTAGAAGAGAGGAAGAGAGCGAGAGTCGAGAGCCGACGGCAGAGGAGAGAGAATCGCAGAAAGGAAGGAGAGGAATGATGGAGGAGATAGACGAGCAGAGGACCAGTAGAAGAGAAAGAGAGGGGGCAGAGGAGTAAGCAGCGGCAAGGCGAGTAAGTAAGCAGAGAAGTAGCGAAGAGAGAGAAGAGAGAGGGGAGGGAGCGAGAGAGAGCAAGCAGAGAATAGAGAGGGGATGAGAAGAGGAACGGAAGGAGAGAGAAGAAGAGGGAGAAGCAGGAAAGAGAGTAGAGAAGGAGGAGGGAGAAAAAGAGCGAGGAGAGAGGTAGCAGAGGGTAGGGGGAGAAGGGCAAGGGAGAGAGTCAGAGAGAGAAGAGAAGAGAGAGAGCGGGGGAAGAGAGGAAGAGGCCAGGAAAGGGCAAGAAGAGTCAGAAGAGGAAAGAGAGGAGCGGTAAGGAGAGAGAGAGTAGAGCAGACGAGAACCGAAGCCAGAGAAGCCTAAGAGACGAGAAGAGAGAGAAAGAAGAGAAGAGGCCAAGTCAGGGAAGAGAAGAAGAAAAGAAGATAGATAAGCAGCGAGATAAGATAAGAAGAGGAGAGAGAGACGAAAAGCGAGAGAAAAGAGATGAGAGGAAAGCGCAGAGCCGCAGCTAGAGAGAGGGGGGCAGGAGTGAGAGGCAGAGAGAGGAGAGCGAGAGAAGGAGCAAGAGAGAGAAGGAGGAGGAGAGCAGAGCAGCCAGAGAAGAGACGTAAAGAAGCGAGCCAGCCGAGGAAGGAGAGAGACGAGGCGACCGATAACAGCAGATAGAGAAGAGAGGATGAAGCCAGGGACAGAAGAAGCAGGGAGAGAAGGAAGAGAAGAGGACCATAGAGTGCAGAGTAGAGGAAGAGAGACAAGAGCGAAGATGGAGCGAGGACGCAGAGAGAGAGAGGAGTCGAAGGGAAGAGAGGAGCGGAGATAGAGAAGAGAGCGCAGAGCACAGAGCAGAAGAGTAAGACACAGATGAGAGCGGAGAAGCAAGAGTAGAGACGAGAGAGAGAGGAGAGAGAGAGTACAGAAGATGCGATAGCAGAAGGACGCAGAAGTGAAGAGGAGGAGAAGAGAGAGGAGAGAAGAGGAAGAAGAGCGAGGAAGAGAGAAAGAGCAGGAGAGAAACTGAGAGAGAGGAGGGAATGCGCGATAGAGAGAGCAGAGAGAGAGCAGAGCAGGAGCGAGTCGAGGCGAACGTAGAGTAGATAGCCGACAGAGAGAGAAGCTGCTTCCAGAGAGAGGACGAGAGAGAAGACAGGCAGAGCTACAAGTAGAGACGAGGGAGGAAGAAGAGGCAGAGCGAAGTGTAGTATGCCAAGGGGATAAAGCGGAGGAGCGTATGAGAGAGAAAGAGAGGGAAGACGAAAAGAGGATAGAAAGCAGAGCGAGAGAGAGAGAGCAGAGTCGAGGTTCAGCAGTAAGGAAGCAGAAGCAGACGAGAGCAGAGAGACAGAGACGAGTATAGTAGAGAGAGAGGAGTATGCAAGTGGTAAGAGAGAGAAGAGCAAGAAAGGCGCAAGTAAAGAGTACAGAGAAAGCGGGGTAGAGCAGAGAGAAGAGTAGAACGAGTCAGAGATCAAGAGAAAATGGAGCAGCAGAAGAACAGAGAGTAGGAGAAAGTAGAGAGCGAGAAGAGACAAGAGAGCCTAGAGTGAGAGAGAAAGATGCAAGAGGCAAGAGTACAAGTTAGAAGAGGAAGAGATAGCAGCAGTAGAGAGAGTACGAGGCAGAGAAGAGAGAGAGAGGAAGAGGAAGAGAGTAGAGAGAAGAGAGGGAGAGAGTAGAAAGAGCGGCCAGAAGAGAAGAGGAAGAGAGCAGAAGGAGATAGAAGAGACAGAAGAGGGGACAAGAATAAAAGGAGGAGTCGAGAGGAGGAGACAACAGTAGAGGAACGAGGAAAAGGAGAGCGAGAGCAGGAGAGCAGTAGAGGAGCAGAGAGACTAGAAGAAGCGCGAGAAGGACAAGAGAGATGAGAAAGCAGAAGACGAGAGAGGCAAGAGAAGAAACGGGAGTAACGAGAGAAGAGAGCCAGACGTAGAGAGAGAGAGAAGGAGTAGAGAAGCAGCAAGAGCGAGAAGAGAGAAAAGAGAGGAGATAGCAGGAGAGGTAGGAAGGGGGGGAGCGAACAGAGAGAAAAGAGCAAAAGGAAAGAGCGAGCGAGAGAGAGAAAGAAGAGAAAGTGAGAAGGAAGGGT
>JAIWJD010000281.1:0-12541 GCA_022818045.1 Neotoxoptera formosana | reverse complement strand
CGGCCCGGGCCGCGCCGCCCCGGCCCCCCCGGGCGCCCCCCCGCGGCGCGCCGGGGAGCGGCGCGCCGGAAAAACCGCGGCCCCGCCGCGGACGGGGGCCCGCCGGGCCCCCGGACGCCGCCGCGAGGCCCCCGGCCGCGCGCGGCCGCGCGCCGCCGCCCGGGGCCCCCGCGGCGCCCGGCCCGCGCGACCCGGCGCCCGGGGCCGCCCCGGGCGAGCCCCGCGCCGGGGCGAGACGCCCGCCCCCCCCGCGGCCCCCGGACCGCGCCGGCGCCCGCCGCCCGCCGGACGCCGCCGACGCAGTCCCGCCCCCGTCCGCGCGCCGCGCCCCCCGCGCCCGCGCGCGCCGCGCCCCGCCCACGTCGCCGACCGTCGCGTCGCCGGCCCGCCGCCGCGCGTCGCCGCACACGCATACGCCGCCGCGCCGCGCGCTCCCGGTCGCCGCCGCGCGCGCCGCCGCGCTCGCGCGCGCGCGGCCCCGCGCGCGCGCGCGCCGCGCGCGGCGCGCCGCGCTCCCGGCAGCCGCGGGATCGGCCCGCGCGGGCGCGCGCCTGCGCTGCTCGACCGGCCGCGCCGCGGTCGTCGCCGCCCCGCGCGCGCCGCGCCGCGTCGCGCGGCCGCCGCCCGACGGCGCGCGCGACCCGCCGACGACGCGGCGCCCGCCGCGAGCCGCTCGCGCCCGCCGCGCGCGCCCCCGCCCAGCCGGCCGCGCGCGGCGCGCGACTCGCGCGAGACCGCGCGCCGCGCCGTCGCGCGCCGCTCGCGTGCGCGCCGTCGCCCTCGCGCCCTGCCGCGCCGCCGCGCGTCCGCTCGCGCCGCCGACTGCCGCCGCGCACGCGCCGCCGCGCGGACGCTCGCCGCGCCGCCCCGCCCGCGCCGCGCACGCTGCGCACGAGCGCCGTGCGCCGCCGCCGCCGCCGCGCGGACGCGCCCCGCGCGACGCGCGACCGACGCGCGCCCGCTCGCGCGAGCGCGCCGCGCCGACCCGCGCCGTCGCGCGCGCGGCACCGCGCCGTCGGCGCGCCGCCGACGCGCGTCGGCCGCGCGACGACCCGCGCCCGCCGGCGCGCCCGTCGGCGCGCGTCGCGCCGCACGCGCGCGGACGCGCGGGCCGCGCCGCCGCCACCGCGCGCTCGCCCGCGCTGCCACCGCGGCGCGCGCGCGTCGCGCGCTCCCCGCCGGCCGCGTCGCGCCGCGGCGGCCCGCGCGCCGACGCGCGCTGTCCCGCGCCCCAGCCCGCCCGCGGCGCGCGCCGCCGCGCGCGCACCGCGCGCCCGCGCGCCCCGAGCTCGGGCGCCCCCCGCGACCGCGCCGAACGCCCGCCGCGACGCCGCCGACGCGCGACCCGCGCGACCCGCGCCGAGCGCGCCCGGCGCGCGCCGCGCCGCGCCGCGCGACCCAGAACGCGACGCGCGCGCGCCTGGCGCGACCCCGCGACGACGACTACGGAAGCGACGCCACGCCCGCCCGCGCCGCCGAACGCCCGCGGCCGACCCCCGCGCGCCGACGACGAAACGCGCCGACCGCGCGGCGAGATCCGCCGACGCCGCGAATCTCGACGACGCCGCGACGACCGCCCGACCGACGACGACGCTCGACGCGCCCGACGGCGACCGCGCCACGGCGACGCGCCGCCACCGCCTCCGCGACGGCGCCCCGGCGCGCGCTAGCGACCCCGCGCCACGCGCGCGAACTCGCTGCGCGCTCGATCGACCGCGCGGCGACCGCGCCGCGCGCGCCGCGATCAGCCGAGCCCGCCCGACCGCGAAACGTCCGCGACGACGAACGAGCGCGCGCGACGATCGCCGCGTCGCGCGACCGCGCGACCCCGACCCCGACTGCGCCGGCCGCCGACGGCCCGGCGACGGCCGGCGTGTCCGGAAGACACGACGCGCCCCGGCGTCGCGCCGGACGCCCGACGCCGACCGACGTCCCCCGCGCCGAACCGGACCCGCGAACACGCGCCCCGCCACCCGTCGCGACGCGCCGCCCGACGCGCCGTCGCGACGACGCCGCGCACCTCCGAACGACCGACCGCCCGCGACGGCCCGACGCGCGCACGCAGAGCCCGTCGCGCGCGCCTGGACGCGCCGCCGGTACTCTCCGCCGGAACGCCTCGCGACGCCCCGCTGCGCCCGCCGCCGACGCGCCGACGCGCTCGAGCGCCGACGACGACGCGGCGCGGCCGACGCGACGCGCGGCGCCCGACCGCGCGCGACCCCGACGCCGCGGACCGCCGACGCGCGCCGACGCGCGCCGTCCGCCCCGGCGAGACCACCGCCGTGCGCGCCGCCGAACGGCCGACGCTCCACGCGCGCGGAGACGGCGAGCGCCCCCGGACGCGCGCCCGAGAGCAGCTCCGCCGACGCGCGCGCACTGACGACGCCGACGACGGCCCCGCGACGAACGTGCGCGGCGCGCCCGCGCCCCGCCGCGCCGCCGCCGCGCACCGAAGACGCGCGCGCGACGGACGCGCGCTCCCCCGGGCACGTCCGACGCGCGATCGTACGGGCACCGAGGGAATACCGCGCCGCGACCCCGCCGACGCGACGCGCGCCGGCCGATCCCGCCGCGACCCGATCGCGTCGCCGCCAACGCCGACGACGACGCGACGCGCGACTGAAGCCCGCCCCGACGCCGCGCGACGGCGTACGCGACGCGGGCGACGCCCGCGACCGACTCGCCGCTCGAGCCCGACGAAAATTGAATTCCCGGCCGCGCGACGCCCCGACCGCGAACGACCCGCCCCGACGACGACCGACCCGCGCCCGCGTCGCAGCGCGCGCGCGGCGCCCGCGCGACCGCCTCCCGCGAGGCGACGACCAGACGTCCCGCGAGACGACGCGCGACCCGCGACCGCGGCCCGACGCGCCTATCTACGCGCAAAGATCCGACGCGCCGGGCGCCGTCGCCGCGCCGAACGCACCCGACGAGGAGGACGACCGACGCGACGCGACCCCGAACGCGATCGCGCCGAGCGGACGACGGCGCCGCGAGAACCCTGCCGCGCGCCGAAAGCAGACGCCCGAAACGCCGAGCCTGGCGCCGCGCGCCCGGACCCCCGATCGCGCGCGACCCGAGACGACGACGGACGACTAGACGCGCCGCCGCGACGGACGCGCGCGCCGCGCGGCCGACGCCACGGACCCGACGCGACGAACGCCGCTCGCGCGCAGACGACGCAGACACGCGCGCGGCAGAATCGCGCGGACCCGCGCGGGGCGACCCGACGCGCCGACCCGCGCGACCGCGACGCGCCCGAACCGCGATCCCGCGGCCCAGTCTCCGCGCGGCCCGTAACGACGCGACGCGACGCGCCGCGGACGACGGAACGCGCGACGCCACCGACCCCGCGAAGCCCGCGCCGCGCGACGCGTCGACGGCACGGCGCCCCAGCGAGCCGACCGCGCAGTACCCCCCGACGGCCGGCCGCTCGACGACGTACGCGCGCACCGCGCCGCCCGACCCCGACGCGCGACGCCGATATCGACCGACCCCAGCGATCGAACGAACGACGCGACGACCGACGCCCGCGCGCGCGAGACCGCGCGACCGGGCGCGTTAGCGACGCGGACCGCCGCCGACGCCCGAAACACGACCCGAACGCCACACGCCGCGGCCCGGCCCGCGCTCGACGACGACCGCCACCCCGCCCGCTCGGCGCGAGCGCCGAGGACCAGCGACCGCCCGACGCTCGACCGCGCGCCGCGCCCGCGCGCGGATCTCGCGAGCCAGACGCGACCGCGCGCGCCCGACGCGCTGCGACCCTAGCGCGGATCGGCACGCGCGCGCGGGCCGACCGCCCGCTCGCTCGCGCGCCGCGCCCGAGCGTCCGCGACCGCCTGCGCACGCGCGCGCGCGCCCGACGAACGCGCGACCGCCCACGCCCGCCGACGCCCGAACGCGCGGCGCGGCCAGAACCGCACCGCCGCCGCCGTCGCGAGACCGCCGCCGCGCGCACTCGCCGCGCCGCGACGCCGCCCGCTGCCCCGCGCGGCCTCGCGACCCCTGCGCGAAGCCGAACGGCCGCCGACGACGCCGCGCCGACACCCGCCGCCGCCCGCCGCCTCTCCACGGCGCCGACGCTCCGAGCCGCGACCGACGCTCTCCCGCGCCAGCGATCGCCCGACCGCGCCCGCCGACCGACGGCGCCCGCCGGCGCGACTGCCGTCCGCGCCGCGACGCCGGCCGTCCGCCGCGCGCCGTCCCCGACCCCGACGCGCGCGACACGCGCCGCCGCGCGCGACGCGCGGACCGCCGCCGATCGGCCCGAACCGACGCCGCACGCGGCGACGGACCCACGACGACGACGACAGCCCCGCGATAGCGCTCGATCGCCCGGCGCCGACCGCCGCCGTCCGACCGCCCTCCCGCCCCCACGGCGCGGACGCCGGCCGATCGACGCGGCGCGCGCGCGAACGACGCGGAGGACAGCGCACGGACGCCTGACGCGACGTCGCGCGTCCCCCGCCCCCGGCCGACGGACCACACGACGCGTCGCCCAGCGCGCGGCGACGACCGCGACGCCCGACCGACCGCGACGTCCCCCCGCCCCCGCTACCCTGAACACGCCGCCCCGACCGCGCCGACCGACGACCCGCGCGCTCGGGACGCGCCGCGCGCGCGGGCAGCGCGCGCGCGCACGCACCGACTCGCGCGCCGCGCGCGCCCCCGCGACGGCCGACGCTCCGCGCCGCGCGCCCCGCGACCGAGCCCGCGCCCCGCCGACGACGCGACCTCCGCGCTGCGACGCGCGCCAGCCGGACGCGACGACGCCGGCCGCAACCCCCCGACCTAACGCCGTCCGACGGCGACGACGCCGACGCACGCGACCCACGGCGACACGGCAGACGCCCGACGCGCGGCGACCGCGACGCGCCACGCCCTGACGACCCCGACCCGTCCGATCGACACGACCCGCCGGCGCGGCGGACGCGCGCGACCACCACGCGCGCCGCGCGCCGCGCTCTGAACGAAACCGCCCGACCGAACCGCCCGACCCGGACTCGACGACCCGACGACGGACGCCGACTCGCGCGCCGACGCGACGACAGCCGCCCGCGCGCGAACGCGACGTCGACGCGCGACGCGACGACGCAACCCGACGCGCCGCTCGCCCGACGACCCCGACCCCGCGCCCCGCGCGCACCGACCGCGTGCCCGACGCCCGCGCGCCCGCGCCGCACGACGACGCGGCGACCCCGGACGGATGACGCGAGCCCACGGCGACGGGCGCGCGACTGCGCGCCGCGCGCCGCGCGCCCGACGCCGCGACTCGCGCGCGCTCGCCGACACGCGACCCGCGACGTAGCCGATGCGACCCGACCGGCCGGCGAGCCCGGCGACGCGCGCGCGCCGCGCGCCCCGACGCCCGACCGTGATGACCGACCGCGCGTTGGCGGCGGACGCTCGCGTCGCGCCCGCGAGGCGGCCCGACCGCCGCCGACGACGACGCCGCAGTGGACGCGCGCGCCGCGACGCCGCGCCACCCGCGCGCCCGAGACGATCGAACCCGAAACCGCCGCGCCCCGACGCGCCCGCGCGCGCCGCGAGCCGCCGACGCGCGCCGCGTCGGCGCGCGCGCGCCGCGACGACCCCGCCCCGCGACGACCGACCGCGGCGCGCGCTGCGGCGCCGAACCCGCGCGCCCCCGCGCGACGACGCGCGCGCGACGCCGCCCCCGACGCGCGTCGCCCCCGCGCGCCGCCCCGGACGTCGCCGCCAGCCGCGCGCCCACGCGCCGCCGGCGACCCGTGCGAGCGTACGCCCGACCGCGACGGTACGGGCCCCGCGCCGCCGGACCGCCCCGCGAACCGCGACGGGTGGCGAGACGCGCGCGAGCCGCACCCGCCGACCGCGCTCCGCGCCGCCGCAGCGAGCCTCCGCGACGGCCCGCCGAACCGCGCCCCGCGCGACAGGGCGCCGCGACGCGACGCGCCTCGCGCGCGCGACGACCGACGGCGCGAGAACCCGCATCGACCGCTCGGCGCGCGCCGAGACCGACCACGCCGCCGCCGCGCGAGCGCGCACCGACCGCACCGCCGACGCGCGACCGCGGCGCCGACGCGCGCGACGCCCGCGCTGCGCGCACGCCGACGACGCACAGCGCCGATCGCGCGACCCGCGGCCGCCCCCGCGTCAGCCCGCCCCGCCGCCGCGCGAGCGAGACGGCGCGACCCGGGCGCGCAGTCGCCGCGCGCGCGGACCGCGGAGAGCGCGACGCGACGACGGACGACGCGCCCGGGCGGCCGGAATCTCACGACGCCGCGCCCGGCCGCCGACGCGCGGCGAGAGACTCGACGAGACGACGCCCCGACCGCGTCGCCGCCGCCGCGCGACGACGGACCGACGCGCGACGCGCCGCGATCGACCGACCGCCGCCTCCGACGCCCGCGACGCGCGCGACCGCATCGGCCCGACCGCCGCGCCACCGGTCGCCAGCACCCGAGTCGCCCGACGACCGACGACTGGAGAGACACACAAAACCGAGACGCCGCGCCCTCGACGCAAACGATCGCGCCCGCGACCAGACGACCGACCGCGCCGCGCGACGTCAGCCGACCCGAGATCCGAACCGCCCCAGCCTGCGCGCCGGACGGCCCCGCGCCACGCACGCGCGCGTACGACCCCCGACCGCGAGACCCGGCTCCGCGCGCCCGCGCAGACGACCGCGAGACCGTCGCGACGCCCGAACCCCGCGACGCCGAGCGCGGACGCGAAGCCGCCGTCGCGCGACGCGCTCCGACCCCGACCCGATGGCCTCCCGACGCGCCGACGCGACGCGGAGCGCTCGCGTCCGCCGCGACGCCGCGCCGACCCGCGAGACCGACGACGGCGACCGCGCGCGCGCGCTGCCGCCCCGCGCCGCCGCGACGCGCCCCCCGCCCCGCGCCGCGACGGACCCGCCGTGGCGACGCCTGCGACGACCCCGCGCCCGACGCGACGCGACGACTCTGACCGCGACCCGGCCGCCCGACGAAACCGTCGCGACGCGCCACCCGCGTCCCGGAGCGCCCGACCGCCCGTCGGCGACGACGACGCCGACCGCTCGCGCCCTCCGACGACGGCCGAACAGCGCGCGACACCACTCGCAGCGGCGCGACGACCGCGCGCCCGACGCGACCCGCGCCGAACCGAAGCGCGCCCGCCGCCGTCGCTCGCCGCCCCGCGCGCCGCCCGCGCCCGCCGACGCGACCGACGCCGCGCGACGACCCCCGACGACGCGGATCGGCGCGACGGACCGACCCGGCGTGCGCGCCGCCGCGCGACCGCGCACGCCCCGTGCCGACCGGACGCGAACGAACCGCCGCCGCGCGACCCGACGGATCGGCGGCGCCCACGCGCCGCCGCGACGCGCTCCGCCCCCCGGAAGCCCCCCCGACGCGTCGCCCCCCCACGACGCGCGCCCTCGCGCGCGCCAGACCGCGCGACCGGTCGCGGCGCGCGTCGCGCCCGAGACCGACGCGACCGCGCCCAGCCGACGACCATCGCACCGCCGCCGCGACGACGAAAGACGAAGCGCCCGCCCGCGCCGCGCCGACGCCGACCGCCGCCGACGACCGCGCGACCCGCCCTGCCGCGCCGACCCGCGAGCCGCCGCCAGCCCGCCTGCGCGACAGCGCGCCGGGACGAACCCGACGCGCGTCGCTTCCCCCGATCCCCCGGCCGAAGGACCGCGATCGAGCCACGCGACGCGCGCGACCGCGCGCGTCCGCGCAACACCGCCTCGCGCTCTGCCGCCCCACGGCCGTCCGCGCCGACCGTACCGCGCGCACGATGCCGCGCGACCGCCCCGCGAGAAGCCGACGCGCGCGCGCGTGACCGCCACGCGCCGACCGCGCGCGCCCGTCGTTCGACGCGCCCACGGCGCCGGACCACGACTCCCTCCCCGGGCGCCGCCGCGACGCGCGGTCCGCCGGGCCGACGTCGCGCGCGTCGACGCGCGCGCGCGACGGCGAACGCCGCCCCGGATAGCGACGCGACCACTCCGACGCCGACGTCCGACGTAGACCGACGCGGCGCGCGTCGTTCGGGGCGACGCCGCGCCCCCTCTGTCGTCGACCCCCGCGACGCCCGGAACGCGCGACCGACCAGCCGACCCCCAGCGCCGAGACCCGATCTCCGCAGACGACGAGACCGCAGCCGCCGCGCGTCGCGCGCCGACGCGCCCTCCTGCCCGCGCGCGCGCGACGACCGCCCGCCCGCGAGCGAGAGCGTCCGGCGACCGCGCCGACCGAGCGTACCGCCGCGCGACGACACCGCGCCCGCGACCGTCGCCGCGCGGCCGACCGTCGACGACCGGCGACCGACCCGACGACGCGTGACTGGCCCTCCGGTCCGCCCCGCTGCCCGCCGACGCCGAGCGGGCCGCGGCACACGAGCCCGACGGACCCGACCCGCGCCGACCGCGCGCCAGCGCGCGCTGCGAATCGGACGAACCGCGCCGCCGCGCGAGCCGACACGCGTCGCGCGACGGAGCGCGACAACGCGACCCCGAAGAGCTCCCCGACGCCGCTCGCGGGCGACGCACCCGTCGACCGCGGCCCCGCGGCCCCGAGACGCCGCCCCGGACGACCGACGGGGAACCCGGAAAGGACGCACCGAACTGTCGATTAACCAACGGAGCGACGACGATCGCGACGCGACGCCGCGCGTCGGCGCGACCCGACCCGCCCGCGACCGCCGACCGCCCCGGACGCGGCCGACGCCGCGCGTCCGCCCCCGCGCGCCCGCTGCCGACCGCACCGACGACGGCGTCGCGCACGGGAACCGACCGAAGACCGACGGCGACGCCGACGGCGCCGACGACCCGACCGCACGACCGTAGCGGACGACCCCGAACGCTGGCCCCGCACGCGCGCCACCGCGCTCGCCGACGGCGCGCCCGACGCCGCCCGCGCAGCGAAACGACGCGATCGGACACGCCCCCGCGCCGCGCGGCCGTCGACCCGCGCCCGCGACGCGCCGCCCGGCGACGCCCCCGCCGCGCGACAGACCGCCGCGCGGACGAACCGAACGACAGCAGCGCCGGCGCCGACGACGGCGCCAGCGCCCCCGCGCCGCGCGCCCGCGCGTGACGCCGCGACGCGTCGCGAACCGCGCGGAACGTCGCGCCCTCGGCCTCCGCGCGCGCCGACGCCGGTCCCCGCGCCCGACCGCGCGCACGCGACGGAAAGACGACCCGGCGCGCGCGAGCGTACGCCGCCCCCACGCACCGCCGCGCGCACGAGGATCCGCGCCTCGGACGCGGCGCGCGACGCCCCCGACCGCGGGGGGTCTCGAATCGCCGCGCGCGCGCCGGAGACCGGACGCGCGCGACCGCCCCGACCCGACGTACGACGACCGTCGTCGCGCCCACGGCGCAACGCGCGCGACGGACCCGTCCGCGACGGCGCCGACCTCGAGAACGGCGCGCGCCCGGACGCGCCGACGCGACCGGACGCGACGACCACGTCGCCGACGCCGCGACGGGGCGCGCCGCGATCGAACGTCCGCGCGCGTGTCGCGCCGACCGACGCCGCCGGCGCAAGCGACAGCGAACCGAGATCGACCCGCGAACGGACGCCCGCTGCCGCGCGCCGACCGACGCACGCGACGACGCCGCGTAACCCCCGCGAACGCCGACCGCAGACGGGCCCCGCGCGCCGCGCGCGATCGCCGACCGACGGCCCCGACGCGCACGCGCGCGGACGCGGCGCGCGAGCGACCCGCGCCGACCGCGGCGGCCATGCGCACCGCGACGCGATCGCCCCCGACGCCGTCGGCCGCCTCGACGCGCTGAACAGGCACCGACGACGCCCGCGACGCGCCCGACCGCTACCGGCGACCGAACGCCGCGACCTCGACCCCCACGAACGCGATCGACAGACCCCGACGCGCGCGACGACGCGCCCCGCTCGCGGCGACCACGACGACGTCACCCGCGCCTGACCCGTCGCCACCGAGCGCGCGCCGCCCACGCCACGACCGACACCGACGACCCCGCCGGCCGACGCGACGGCTCGCGCGCGCCGCCCCCCGCCGCGCCGGCGCCGCCGACCCGACCCACCGCAGCGGACGGACGACGCGCGACCCGCCCGTCGCCGCGGACGACGCGCGCACACGAACCGACGCCCGGACCGACGAGCGGACGCCGGCGACGCGACGGCGCCGCGCGCCTCGCGACGCCGCGCCCCGCGGCCGAACGCGCGCGCCGAAACGGCCGGGCACGCGCGAACCGCGAAGCCGCGCCGACCGGACTCCCCGCCAGACGCGAGCGCGACGACTCGAGCGCGCCCCCGCCCCGCGCCGAACCCGCCCCGCGCAGCCCCGACGCCGCCGCGCGCGCCGCCGCCGAACCGGCGAGAACCGCGCCGAACCGCCCGACCGGCGATCGCCGCGCGGACGCGCGCCACCGACCGACGCGCGCGCGCGAACGCCCGCCACGGCCGAACGACGCGCGCCGCGAGTTCGATCTCGACAGCCGCGCCCGCAGCGCGACGGCGCCCCCGCGCGACGCCCCGACGCGCCGCCTCGCCCGCGCAGACTCACGACGACGCCGCGACCGCGCGTCGACCCGCCCGACGCGTCCCGCGACCGCCTGGGGGCCCCGCGACGCCCCCGCGCGACGCGCCCACGACCCGCCGGCGCGCGCCCGCGACGCGACCGCCGCGACGAGCGACGCGCGACCCCCGACGGCCCGCAACCCGACGCCGAACCGACGCGCGACCGACCCCCGCCGACGCCCGCGACCCGCAGACCCGACGCGCGCCGCCCGTCAGACGCGCGACCGAGCCCCCACGACTCGCGACCGACCGACACCGCCGCGAATCGCGCCGACCCCGCCCGACGGACCGACGCGCCGCCGGCGCGCGCGCGCGTCCGAGAGGACGTGCGCAGACGCCGAGAGCACCCGCGACCCGACCGCCGACGAACCCGGCCCGCGCGACGGCCGAACGCTCGCGCGCCGCCGACGCGACGCCCTGCGACCGACGCCCGCGCGCACGACCGCGCGCGACGCCGGCCGCGCGACGCCGCCGCGACCGCGTCCCGGACCGACGACCTCGAGCGACGCGGAACGACGCGCCGACGACCGAGCGCGCGACGCGACTGATCGCGCCCCGCCGACCGCGTCGGGCGATCGCGCCGCCGCGCGGACGCGCGCGGAGACGCCGCGCGACGTGCGCGACCCTCGCGCGCGCGCCGCACCCCGCGACCGCCCCGCGCGACCGACACCCGCGGAATGCCGACGAGACGACCCCCCCGAGCGCGCCGCCAACGCTCCGCGACCCCCGCGCGCCGCGACGCCCGATAGAGAGATCCGGGCCCACGCGCCGCACCCACGCGAAAACCCTGACCGCGACCCCCGACGAGCGCCGCGCTCAGCGCCCCGGGCTCGTCCCCGCGCGCGCGCGAGCCCGACTCGAGCGCCGACGGCGTCCGAGGGCGCGAACGCGCGCGCAAGACGCTCCTCGCCCACGGCGACGTACCGGCCCGCGCCGCCCGCGCCTCGACCGCCACCCGCACCCGGCGGCCCGCCGCGCGACCCCGCTCCGCGCGTTCGATACCGTACCCACGCCGTCCGCCCGCCGGCGACGATCGGACGCGCGCGCCGATCCGCGACGCGCACAGGACGCGACGCGCGCGCGCGACGCGCCCCCGACCCTCCCGCTCCCGACGGCCGAGAAACGCTCCCCGCGAATAACACGATGGGCGCCGCCGCGACCGATCCCGCCGAGACCCCGCCCGCCTCGCCGCCGCGCCGACGAGCGCCGCGACGACCCGCGCGCGCTGCGACGCCCGACGACGCGACCCCGCACGCGGACGACGCGACGCGCCGCCCGCGACGCTGCCCCGACCGCGACGCCGACCCGCGACGCGGACCGACGACGCGGTCCCCCCGACGCGAGCGCGAACGCGCGACGCGTCGCGCCGACCGCCGGCAGCGAAGCGCGAGACCGCGCGCGACCGCCACGCGACCGCGCTCCGATCCGTCGACGACGATACCCGAAAACGACGCCCCGACGCCGGCGCGAACACTACCCGAGACCGCCCGACCGCCGACGCGCCGCGAATCGAGCGACGGCGACCCCCCGGACCGCCGCGCGTCCATTCGCCGGACGCGACGACCGCGCGACCGCCGCGCGCGCGCCGACCGCGACCCCGAGACGCGCCGCGCGGCTGCCGACGACCGACGACGCCCCCGCGCGCCGCGCGCGCCGCCCACGCCCGCCGCTCGCACCGCGCCCGCGCGCCCGCGCCCGCCCGCGCCGAGCCGCGCGACCTCGCGCGCGACGCCGCGCCGCGCGCCGCGCCGCCGCGCGCGCCCGCGACGCGCGCGCCGCGCGCCGCGACGCGCGCCGCGGCCGCCCCGCGACGCGCGCCGAGACCGCGCGCCGCCGACCGCCGCCGCGCGCCGCGCCCGCCGCGCGCAAACCCCGCGCCGCGCCCGCCGCGCCGCCCGGCCGCCCGCCGCGCCGCGCCGCCCCGCGCCGCGACCGCCCGAGCGCGCGCGCGACGCCGCGACGCCGCCCCCGCCGCGCGCCCGCGCGCCGCCGCCGCC
>JAIWJD010000280.1:0-12560 GCA_022818045.1 Neotoxoptera formosana | reverse complement strand
GCCCCCCCCCCCCCCCCCCCCCCCCCCCCCCCCCCCCCCCCCCCCCCCCCCCCCCCCCCCCCCCCCCCCCCCCCCCCCCCCCCCCCCCCCCCCCCCCCCCCCCCCCCCCCCCCCCCCCCCCCCCCCCCCCCCCCCCCCCCCCCCCCCCCCCCCCCCCCCCCCCCCCCCCCCCCCCCCCCCCCCCCCCCCCCCCCCCCCCCCCCCCCCCCCCCCCCCCCCCCCCCCCCCCCCCCCCCCCCCCCCCCCGCCCCCGGGCCCCCCCCCCCGCGCTCCCCGCCGCCGTCCCCACGCGCGCCCCGCGCGCCCACGTACCGCCGTCGCCGCCCCCCGCCCGTCACGCCCCCGCCCCCCCCCCGTCCCCGCGCCGCGCCCCGCCCCCCGCGCCCGCGCCCCCGCCCGCCGCCCGCGCCCCGCCGCCCCCCCCCGCACCCCCACCCCGCGCGCCCGCCCCGCACAGCCCCGCGCCCCGCCCCGCGCACCGCCCGCCGCCCCCGCCGCCCCGCGCGCCCCGCCCCCCCCGCCCCGCGGCGCCGCCCGATCGCGCGCCGCCCGCCCGCCGCCGCCCGCGCCCGCGCGCCCCCGCCCGCCCGCGCCCCCGCCCCCGCCGCGCGTCGCCCGCCGCCGCCGCGCCCCCGCGCCCCGCCCGCCCCCCCGCCGCGCCCCGAGTCGCGCACCGCGCCCCCCCGCCCCGCGCGCCGCGCCGCCGCCCCGCCCCGCCGCGCCCGCCGCCGCGCCCCGCGCCGCCCGCCCCGAGCGCGCCCCCCCCCCACGCCCCGCGCCGCGCCCGCGCCGACGCGCGCCCCCCGCCCCGCCCGCCCCGCCCGCGCGCGCCGCCGCGCGCCGCGCGCCCCGGACCGCGCCCGCGCCGCCCGCGCCCGACGCCCCCGCCCCGCCGCGCGCGCCCGCGACGCCGCGCCCCCCCCCACGCGCCGCACCCCCCGCCCGCCCCCCGCCCGGCCGCGCCCGCGCCCCGCCCCCCCGCCCCGGCCCGCCCCGCCGCGCCCGCGCCCGCCCGCACAGCCGCGCCCCGCCCGCCCGCGCCGCCCCCGCGCCGCACGCCCCGCGCGCCGCCCCCGCGCCGCCCGCCCGCCCCGCCGCCGCCCGCCCCCGCGCCCGCCCCCGCCCCGCCCCCGCCCGCCCCGCCGCCCCCCCCCGCCGACCCCCGCGCCCACCGCCCCGCCGCGCCCACCCGCGCCCCGCGCACGCCCCACCGCGCGCCGCCCGCCGCCCCGCCGCCGCGCACCCCCCCCCGCCGCGCCCGCCGCCCCGCGCGCGCCCCGCCCCCACCGCAGCCCCCGCGAACCGCGCCGCCGCCCACGCCGCGTCGCCCGCGCACCGCGCCGCGCCCACCGCCCGCACGCGCGCCGCGCGCCGACGACTCGCGCGCCCGCGCGCGCGACTCGCCGCCCCGACAATCGCGACGCCGGCCCGCCGTCGCGCCCCCCGCCGGTCGCGCCCCATCCCGCCCGCTCCCGTGACGATCCGCCGTCGCGCGCGACGGCCGTCGCCCGCCGCGCGACCGCGCGCGCCGCCGCGCCGCGCGCGTCCGCCTCGCCGCCCGCCCCCCGCGCCGCCGCCGCGCCGACCCGCGACGCGCGCCAGCCGATCGCCCGCGCTCCGCCCGCCGCCATCCGCCGACGCGCCGCGGGCGCCGCGGCCGATCCGCCGCGCCCCGCCCCTCCGACCCCGCGGCGCCGCGCCCCAGGCACGCGCCGCGCCGCGATCCCGCGCCCCCGATCGGCCGCGCTCGCCGCGCCCCCCCCCGCCGCCGCCCCGCGCGCCGCACCCGCCCCCGCCCCCCGCCGCCCGCTCAGCCCCCGCCGCCGCGCGCCGCCACGTCCCCGCGAGCACCGCGCGCCCAGCCCGCGACCGCCCCCGCGCCGACCCGCGCGCGCCGATGACCCCGCGCCGGCCGCCGATCGCCCCGCCCGCGGTCGTCCCGCGACCGCGCGCCCGCGATCCGGCCCGACCGCCCGGCGACCCCGCCCGCCCCGGTACGCGACCGCGCGCCCGCCGCCCCCCGCGCGCCCCCGCGCCCGCGCGACGCGACGCCCCGCCGCCGCGCCCGCGCGCTCGCGACGCGATCGCGCACCGCGCCCGCCGCCGCCGACGCCCGCGCGCCGCGACGTACGCGCGGCCGCCCCGCCGTCGCGCGGCCGCCGCCGCCCGCCCCCCCGCGCTGCCGCGGCGCCGCGCGACGCCGATCGCCCCCGCGCCGCGCGATCGCCGACGACCGCGCCGCCCGACGCCGCGCTCAGCGCGCCGCGCGCGCGCCCCGCGCGCCGCGCCGCCGCCCGCGCGACGCGGCGCGCTGCGACGCCCGACGCGCGCGCGTCGCGCGACGCGCGCCCGACGACCCCCGCCCCGCGCGCCTCGCGCGCCGCGCGCTCCCGCCCCCCGCCGCGCGACGATCGCCGTCGCCGCGCGACCCGCGCGCGCGCGACGCGCGCGCGCCCGCGCGACGCGCACGCGGACGCGCGCCGCCGCGCGCCGCGCGCCGGCGACGACGCGCGCCGCGCGCCCCCGCCGACGAGCGATCGCGCGCGCGCCGCGCGCCGGCGCCGCGCCCGCCGCGACCCGCGCCGCGCGCGCGCGCGCGCCGCGCGCCCGATCCCCGCGACGCCCGCGACGCGACGCCGCGGCCCGCGCGACCGCCGCGCCGCCGCGCCGCCGCGCCGACGCGCGTCGCCCGCGCGACGCGCGCGCGCGCGCCGCGCCCACGCGCCGCGCCCCGCGCGACGCCGCGCGCGCGCCGACGCGCGCGCGCGCGACGCGCGCGTCCGCGCGCCGCGCGGCGCCGCGCGCGCGCGCGACGACCGCGACACGCGCGCGCGCGCCGCCGCGCGCCGACGCGCGACGCGCGCGCCGCCGCGCGCGCCGGCCGCGCGCGCGCTGACGGACGCGCCCGCCGCGACGCCGCGCGATCGCGCCGCGCGCCGCGCGCGCGCGCGCGCCGACGCCGCGCCGCGCGCGCGCGCGCGCGCGCGACGCGCCCCGCGCGCGCGCCGCGAAACGCGCGCGCGCGCGCGCCGCGCGCGCGTACGACGAACGCGCCGCGCGCGCGCGCGCCGCCGCGCGACGCGCGCGACCCGCGCGCCGCCCGCGCGACGCGCGCGATCGCGCGAACGACGCGCGCGCGCCGCCGACGCGCGCGCGCCCTGCGCGAGCGCCGCGCCGCGCGCGCCGACGCGCGCGCCGCGACGCGCCGCGCGGACGCGCGATCGCGCGCGCCGCGCCGCGCGCGCGCGCCCGCGCGCGACGCGCGCGCGCGCGCGCGCGAACCGACGCGCGCCGCACGCGCGCGCGCGCGCGCGCCGAGCGGCGACGCGACCCGCGCGCGACGCCGCGCGCGCCCGCGCGACGCGCGCGCCGGCGCGCGCCGCGCCGCCCGAACGCGCGCGACGCGCCCGCGACGCGGCCGCGCGAACGCGCGCCGACGCGGCGCGCGACGCCGCGCGCCGACGCGACGCCCGCGCGCGCGCGCGCCGGGACGACGAGCGACGCGCCGACCGCGCGCGCGCCGCGCCGCGCGCGCGCGCGATCCGCCGGCGCGCGACGCGCACGCGCCGCGCGCGCGGCGACGCCGCGCGACCGAACGCGCGCGCGGACGCGCGCGACGCGACGCGCGCGCGCGCGACCGCGCGCGACCGCGCGCGCGCGCGCGCGCGCGATCGCGCGCGCCGCCGCGCGCCGCGACGCGCGCCGCGCGCGCGCGACGCGCCCGCGCGCGCGCGCCGCCGACCGCCGCGCCGACGCCGACGCGCGCGCGCGACGCGCGACGCCGCCCGCGCCGCGACGCGCGCGCGCGCGCCGCGCGCGCCGCCCAGCGCCGGACGCGACGCGGCGCGACGCGCGCGAGCGCGCGCGCCGCGCGACGCCGCGCGACGCGACGCGCGCGCCGCGCGCGCGCCCGCGAACCGCGCCGACGCGCCGCGCGCGCGCGGCCGCGCGCGCGCGCGCGCGCGCGCGCGCGACGCGCGCGACGCGCCCGCGCGCGCGCGCGCCCGCCGACGCGCGGCGCGCGCCCGCCGCCCGCCGCGCGCGACGCGCCGCGCGATCGCGCGCGCGCCGCCGCGCGCCGCGCGACGCGCGCCGCCGCGCCGCGACGCCGACGCCACGCGCCGCGACCGCGCGCGCGCGCGCGCGCGCGCGCCGCGCGCGCGCGCGCGATCGCGCCGCGCCGCGCGCGCCCGCGCGCGACGCCGCGCGCGCGCGCGGACGCGCCGACGACGCGCGCGCGCGTCGCGATCGCGCGACGCGCGCGTCGCGACCGCGACCGCGCGACGCGGCCGCGCGCGCGCGACCGCGCGCGCGCGCGACGCCGACGCGCGCGCGCGCGCCGCGCGCGCGGCGCGCGACGCGCGCGACGCCGCGCGCGCGATCGCGACGACGCGCCGCGCGAAGCGCGACCGACGCGCGCGCGCGCGCGCGCGCGACGCGCGCGCGCGACGAACGCGCGCGCGACGCGCCGCCGCGCGCGCGCGCGCGCGACGGACGACGCGCGCGCGATCGACGCGACCGCCGCGCGGCGCGCGCGCGCCGAACCGCGCGACGCGCGCGCCGCGCGCGCGCGCCGCGCGCGCGCGACGCGCACCGCCGCGACCCGCCGCGCCGCCGCGCGCCGCGCGCCCGCGCGCGCGCGCGACCGCGATCGCGCGCCGCGCGACGACGCGCGCCGCCGACGCGACGCCGCGCGCCGCGCGCGACGCGACGCGCCGCGCGCGCGCGCGCGATCGCGCCGACGGCGCGCCGCGCGCGCCGCGCCGCGCCGCGCGCGCGCCGCGCGCGCGCGCGCCGCGCCCGCGCCGGACGCGCGCGACGCGCGCGACGACGCGCGCCGCGCCGACGGCGACGCCCGCGCGCGCGCGCGCGCGCCGACGACGCGACGCGGGCGCGACAGCGCGCGCGCGCGCGAACGCCTCGCGCCGCGACGCGCGCGACGCCGCCGCGCGCGCGCGCCGCGCGCGGCGCGCCGCGCGACGACCCGCGACGCCGCCGCGCGCCCGCGCGACGCGAGCGCGCGCGCGCGCCGACGCGACGCCGCGCGACGCCGCGCCAGCGCGCGCGACGCGCGAGCGCGCGCGCGCCGCGACAGCGCCCGCGCGAACGGCGCGCGCGACGCGCGCGCCGCGCGATCGGCGCGCGCGCCCGGCGCCGCGACGCGCCCGACGCGACGCGCCGCGCGCGCGCCGCGGGCCGCCGACGCGCCGACGCGACCGATCCGGCGCGCGCGCGACAGTCGCGACCGCGCGCGCGCGCCGCGCGCGATCGACGCGACGCGCCCGCGCGCGCGCGCCGCCCCGCGCGCGCGCGGCGCGAACGCGCGACCGCGCCGCGACGCGCGCCGCGCCAGCGCGCCGCGCCGCGCGCCGCGCGCGACGCGACGCCCCGCGCGCGCGCGACGACGACGCGCGCGCGCGACGCGCCGCGCGGCGCCGCGACGCGCCGCCCGCGCCGCGACGCGCGCCGCCGCGCGCCGCGCGACGCCGCGCGCGCGCGCGCTCGCCGCGACCGCCGCCGCGACGCCGCGAGCGACCGCGCCCGCGCGCGCCCGCGACGCGCGCGCGCGCGCGCGCCGCGCCCGCGCGCGACGACGCGACGCCGCCGCGCGCGCGACCGCGCGCCGCGGCGCGCGACGCGCGCGACGCGACGCGCGACGCGCCGCGACGCGCGCGCGACGCGCGACGCGGCGCGCGCCGCGACGCGCGAGCGCGCGCGGCGCGCGCGCGCGCGCCGCGCGCGCGCCGCGCGCCGCGCGACGCGACGCCCGCGACGCGCGACGCGACGACGCGCGCGCCGCGACCGCGCGCGACGCCGCGACGCCGCGACGCGCGCGCGACGCGCGCGCCGCCGCGCGCGCGCCGGCGCGGCGCGCGACGCGCGCCGCGCGATCGCGCCGCCCCGCCGCGCGCCGCGATCGAACCGCGCGACGCCCGCCGCGCGCGCGCGACCGCGCGCGCGCGCGCGCCGCGACCGCGCGCGCGCGCGCGCGGCGCGACGATCGCGCCGCCGCGCGCGCCGCGACGCGACGCGCGCGCGCCGCGCCCGCCGCGGCGCGCGCGCGCGCGGCGCGCGCGACGCGCGCGCGCCCGCGCGCGGCGCGGCGCGCGCGCGCCGCGCGCCCGCGCGCGACCGCGCGCGACGACGCGCGCGCGCGCGCGCGGACGCGCGACGCGACGCGCGCGCGCCGCGCGCGACGATCGCGCGCGCGCGCGCCGCGCGCCGCGCGACGACGTCGGCCGCGACGCGCGACGCCGGCGCGCGACGCCGCGATCGCGAAACGCGCGCGATACGACGACGCGCGCGCGCCGCGCCGACGCGCCCCGCGCCGCGCCGCGCGCGACGACGCGCGCGCGACGCGCGCGCGCCGACGCGCGACGCGCCCGCGCGCGACGCCGCGCGACGACGCGCGCGCGCGCGCCGCCGCGCGCGCGCGCGCGCCCGACCGCCGCCGCGCCGCGCGCGCGCGCCGCGCGCCGCCGCGCGCGACGCGACGCGACGACCGCGCGCGCCGCGCGTCGCGACGCGCGACGCCCGACGCGCCGCGCGCGATCCGCGCCCGCGCGCGACGACGCGCGCGCGCCCGCGCGCCGACGCGCCGCGACGACCGCCGCGGCGCGCGCGCGCCCGCGCGCGCGACGACGCGCGACGGCGCGCCGCGCCGCGCGCCGCGCGGACCGACGCGCGCGACGACGCCGCGACGCCCGCGCGCGCGCCGACGCCGCGCGCGCGCGCAGCGCCGCGCCGCGCGACCCGCGACGTCGCGCGCGCGACGCGACGGCGCGCGCGACGCGCGCGCGCGCGCGCGCGCGGCCCGACGACGCGCGCCGCGACGCGACGACGCGCGCGACGCGCGCGCAGCCGACGCCGCGTGCGCGCGCGCGACCGCGACCGCGCGCGCGACGCCCGCGCGACCGCGGACGACGCCGGGGCGCGCGCCGCGCGCGCGACGCCGCGCCGCGCGCGGCGCCCGCGACGCGCGGCGCCGACGCGCGCCGCGCGCGCGACCGCCGCGCGCGCGTCGCGCGCGCGCGCGCGCGTCGCGACCGCGCGCGCGCCGCGCGCGATCGACACCGCGACGCGCGGCGCGCGCCGCGCGCGCCGCGACCGCGCGACGCGCGCGCGCGCGCCGACGCGCGCGCGACCGCCGCGATCCGACGCGCGACGCGCTCGAACGCGACGCCGCGCGCGCCGACCGCGCGCGACGCGACGCCGCGCCGCGCGCCGACGCGCGCGCGCGCCGCGCGCCGACGCGCGCGCGCCGCGCGCGCGCGCCGACGCCGCGGCGACGACGCGCCGCGCGCCGGCGCGCCGCGCGCGACGCGGCGCCGATCGCCGCGCGACGCGGCGCGACGCGCGGCGCGCGCGCGCCCGCGCGCGACCGCCCGCGCGCGCCGCGCGCGACGCGCGCGCGCGCGATCGCGGCCGCCGGCGCCGCGCGCGCGCGCGACGCCGCGCGACCGCGCGCGACCGCGCGCGCCGCCCGCCGCGCGCGACCGCGCGCGCCGCGGTCGGCGGCGACGCGCGCTGCGCGCGCGCGACGACGCCGCGCGACGCGCGCGCGCCGCGCGCGCGCCGCGCCGCGCGATCGCCGCGACGGCGCGCGCCGCCGCGCGCCGCGCGCCGCCGGCGCGACGCGCGCGCGCCGCGCGATCGCCGCGCGCGCGGCGCGCGACGCGACGCGCGCGCGCGCGAACGCGCGCGCGATCGCGCGCGCCGCGCGCCGCGCGCGATCGCCGCGCGCGACGCGCGCCGACCGATCGCCGCGCGTCGCGCCGCGCGCCGCGCGCGCGCGACGCGAACGCCGATCCGCGCGCGCCGACGCGCGCGCGAGCGCGCCGCGCGCCGCGATCGACGCGCGACGCGCGCCCGCGCCGCGACGCGCGCCGACGCCCGACGCGCGCGCGCCGCGCGCGCGCGCCGCCGCGCGCGTCGCGCGCGACGCGCGCGCGCGCGCCGCGCGACGGCGCGCCGCGCGCGCCGACCGCGCGCGCGCGCGCGCGCGCGCGCGCGATCGACGCGCGCGCTGCGCGCCGCGCGCGCGCGACGCGGCCGCGCGCGCGCCGCGCCGACGCGACACGCGGCGCGACGACGCGCGCCGCGCGACGACCGCGCGGCGCCCGCGCGCGACCGCGCGCGCCGACGCGCCGCGCGCGTCGCGCGCGCGATCGCGCGACGCGCGACGCCGCGCGCGCGCGCGCGCGCGCCGCGCGCGAACGCCGCCCGCGCGCGACGCGCGCCGCGACGCCGCCGCGCGCGCGCGCGCCGACGCGCGCGCCCCGCGACGCGCGCGCCCGTCGCGCGCGCGCCGCGACCGCATCGACGCGCGCGCCGCGCGCGCCGCCGACGCGCGCGCGCGCGCGACCGCGCCGCGCCGCGCGCCGCGCGCGCGCGCCGCGCGCGCGCGCGCGCGCGCGCCGCGACGCGCCCGACGACGCGCGCGACGCGCGCGCGCGATCGCGCCGCGCCGCGCGGGCGCCCGACGCGCGCGCGCGCGCGCCTCGACCGTCGCGCGCGCGCGCGACGCCGCGCGACGCGCGGCGCCGCGCGCGCCGCCGCGCGCGCCGACGCCGCGCCGCGCGCGCGCGCGCGACGCCCGCGCGACCCGCCGCGCGCGATCCGCGCCGCGCGCGCGCGCGACGCGATCGCGCGACGCGACGCGACCGCGCGCCGCGCGCGCGACGCCGCGCGCCGCGCGACCGCCGCGCGACGCGCGCGCGCCGCGCGCCGCGCGCGCGGCCGCGCGACGCGCGCGCGCGCGCGCCGCGCGCGACGCGCGCCGACGCCGACGCGCGCGCGCCGCGCGCCCGCGCGCCGCGCCGCGCCGCGCGCGACGCGCGCGATCGCGCGCGGCGCGCGCGCCCGCCGCGCGACGCGCGACGCGCGCGCGGCGCGCGCGAGCGCGCGCGCGCGCCCGACGCGCCGCGCGCGCGCGCGCCGCGACGCCGCGGCCGCGCGGCGCGACGCGCCGCGCGCAGGCGCGCGACGACGCGCGCCGCGCGCCGCAGCGCGCGCGACGCCGCGCGCGCCCGCCGACGCGATCGACGCGCGCGCGCGCGCGCCGACGCGCGCCCCGCGCGACGCGCGCGCGCGACCGCGCGCGCGACGCGCGCGTCGCGCCGCGACGCGCCGACGCGCGCGCCCGCGCGCGCGCGCGCCGCCGCGCGACGCGGACCGCGCGCGCGCCGACGACCGCGCGCCCGCGCGCGCGCGCGCGACGCGCGCCCAGCCGCGCGAGCGCCGCCAGCGACGCGCGCGCGCGCGCGCCGCGCGACGCGCGCGCGACCGACCGCGCCGCGCCCGCGATCGCGCGCGCCGCGCGACGCGCGCGCGCGCGCCGCGCGCGCGCCGCCGCGCGCGCGACGCGCGACGCGCCGCGCGACGCGCCGCGGCGCCGCGCGACCGCCCGCGACCGCGCGGCGCCGCGCGCGCGCCGCGCGACGAGCGGCGCGCGATCGCGCGCGCGCCGCCGACGCCGCCGCCGACGCGCGCGACGCGCCGCGCGCGCGACGCGCGACGCGCCGCGCCGCGCGCGCGCGACGCCGCGCGCGCGCGCGCGACGCGCCGCGCGCCGCGCGCGCGCGCGCGCGCGCGCGCGCGCGCGCCGCGCGACGCGCGCGCCGCGCGCGCGCGCGAGCGCGACGCGCGCGACCCGCGCGCGACGACGCGCGCGCGCGCGATCGCGCGGCGCCGCGCCCGCGCGCGCCGCGCCGACGACGCGCGCGATCGCCGCGCGCGCGACGCGCCGACGCGCGCGCCGATCGCGCGACGCGAGCGCGCGCGACGCCGCGCCCGGCGCGCGCGACGCGCGCGCCGCGCGCGAGGCGATCGCGCGGCGCGCGCCGACGCGCGCGCGCGCGCCCGCGACCGCGCGCGGCGACGCGGCGCGCGGCGCGCGACGCGCGCCCCGCGCGCCGACGCGCGACGCGCGCGACGCGCGCGCGCGCCCGCGCGGCGCGCGCGCCGCGCGCGCGACCGATCGCGCGACGCGACCGAACCGCGCGCGCGCGCCCGCGCGCGCGCGCGCCGACGCGCGCGACGCGCGCGCGCGCCGACCGCGCGCGCCGCGACGCGCGCGCGCCGGCGACCGCGCCGCGCGCGCGCGCCGCCGCCGCGCCGCGCGCCGCGCGCGCGCGACGCGCCGCCGCGCGCGCGCGCGCGCGACGTCCCGCGACCGCGGCGCCGCGCGCCGCGCGCGCGCGCGCGCGCCCGCGCGCCGCCGCGCCGCGCGCGCGACGGCGCGCGCCGCCCCGCGCGCCGCCGCCGCGACCGCCGCGCGCGCGCGCGCGCGCGACGCGCCCGCCCCCGCCGCCGCGCGCGCGCGCGCGCCGACGATCGCGCGCGCCGCCCGCGCGCCGCCGCGCGACGCTCGCGCCGCCGCGCGCGCCGCGCGCCCGCGCGCCGCGCGGCGATCGCGCCGCGCGCCGCGCGCGCGCGACGCGACGCGCCGCGCCCGCGCGACGCGCGACGCCCGCGCCGCGACGACGCGACCCGACGCGCGCGCGCGCGCGCGCCGAGCGCGCCGCGCGCGCCCGCGCGACGCGCGCGCGCGCGCGCGCCGCGCCGCGCCGCGCGCGCGCGCGCGCGCGACCGCCGCCGACGCGCCGCGCGCGCGCGCCGCGCGCGACGACCGACCGCGCGCGCGACGCGCGCGCGCGCGCCGCGCGCGCGCCGCGCGCGCGCGACGCCGCGCCGCGCGCGCGCGCGAGCGCGCCGCGGCGCGCGCGCGCGCCGCGCGCCGCGGCGCGCGCGCGCGCGCGCGACGCGGCGCGCGCGCGCGCGCGACGACGCGCGCGCGGCCGCCGCGCGCGCGCGCGGCCGCCGCCGCGACGCCGCGAACCGGCGCGGCGCGACGCGCGCGCCCGATCGCGCGACGCGCGCGCCGCGCCGGCGCGCGGCGCGCGCGCGACCGCGCGACGACGCCGCGCGCCGCGCGCGCGCGCGCCCCGGCGCCGCGCCGCGCGCCGCCGCGCCGCGATGCGCGCGCGCGCGCGCGACCGCCGCGACGCGCGCGCGCGCGCGCGCCCGCGCGCGCGCGCGCGCGCGGCCGCCGCGCGATCGCCGCGCGCCGCGCGCGCGCGCCGGCGCCGCGCGCGCCGCGCGACCGCGCGCGCGCGCCGCGCGCCGCCGCCGCGCCCCGCGCGACCGACGCCGCGCCCCGCGCGCGCGCGCCGCGCCCGACCCGCGCGCGCGGCGCCGCGCGCGCGCGCGCGCCCGCCGCGCGCGCGACGCCGGCCGCGCGCCCCGCGCGCGCCCCGCGCCCGTCGCGGCGTCGCCGCCGACGCGCGCCGGCCGCGCGCGACGCGCGCCGCGCGCCGCGCGACGACGCCGCGCCCCCGCGCGCCGCCGCCCCGACGCGCGGCGCGCCGCGCGGCGCGCGCGCGCGCGCCGCCCCGCGACGCGCGCGCGCCGCGCCGCGCGCGCGCGCCGCGCGCGCGACGCCGCGGCGCGCGCGCGCGACCCGCGCCCGCGCGCGACGCGCCGCGCCGCGCCGCCGCGCCGCCGCGCCGATCGCCGCGCGCGGCGCCGCGCGCGCCGCGCGCGCGCGCCGACGCCGCGCGCGCCGCGCCCCGCGCCGCGCGCCGCGACGCCGCGCCCGCCCCGCGCGCGCGACGCGCGCCGCCGCGCGCCGCCGCGCGCGCGCGCCCCGCGGCGGCGCGACGCGCGCCGCGGCCGCGACGGCCGCGCGCGACGCGCGCGCGCGCCGCCGCGCCGCGCGCGACGCGCGCGCGCGCCGCGCGCGCGCCGACGCGCGCGCCCGCCGCGCGCCCGCCGCGCGCCGCCGCGCGCGCGCGCCGCCGCGCGCGCCCGCGCGCCGCCGCGACGCGCGCGCGCCGCGCGACGGCCCCGCGCGCGCGCCGCCGCGACGCCCCCGCGCGCGCGACGGCCGGCGCGCCGCGCGCGCCCGCGCGACCGCGCGCGCGCGCGCACGCGCGGCGCGCGCCGCGGCCGCGCCGCGCCGCGCGCGCGCGCGCGCCGCGCGGCCGACCGCGCGCGCGCGCGCGCGCCCGATCGCGCGCGCGCCGTCGCCGCGCCGCGCGCCGCGCGCGCGCCCGCCCCGCGCGCGCCGCCCCGACGCGGCGCGCGCGCGACGCGCGCCGCGCGCGCGCGCGCGACCCGCGCGCCCGCGCGCGCGACGCGCCGCGCCGACGCGCGCGCGCGCGCGCCGCGCGCCGCCCCCGCGGCCGCGCGCAGCGCGACGCCGCGCGCGCCGACGCGACGCGACGCGCCGCGCGCGCCGCGCCGGCCCGCGCGCGCGACGAAGCGCCGCCGCGCGATCGCCGCGCGGCCGCGACGCCGCGCGCCGCGCGCGCCGCCGCCGCCGCGCGCGCGCGCCGCGCCGCGCCGCCGCGCCCGCGCGCGCGCGCCGCGCGCGCGCCGCGCGCGCCCGCGCGCCCGCGCGCCGCGCCGCCCGCGCGCGCGCGCGCGCCCCGATCGCGCGCCGCCGCGGCGCGCGCGCGCGACGCGCGCCCCGCGCGCGCGCCCGCGCGTCCGCGCGCGCGGCGACGCCCCGCGGCGCGGCCTCCGCGCGCGCCGCGCCGACGACCCGCCGACCGCGC
>JAIWJD010000279.1:0-12562 GCA_022818045.1 Neotoxoptera formosana | reverse complement strand
TTGGTTTTTTTTTTTTTTTTTTTTTTGTTTTTTTTTTTTTTTGGTTTTTTGTTTTGTTTTTTGTTTGTTTTGTTGGGTTTTTTTGTTTTTTTTGGGGTGTTTGCTTTGTTTTTTTGTTTGTGTGTTGTTTTTTTGTGTGTGTGTTTTGTTTTGGTTGTTTGGTTCGTTGTGTGTCTTGTGTTGTTTTTTTTTTGTTTTTCTTTGTTTTGTTTTTTGTTTGTTTGTTGTGGTTTTTGTTTGGGTTTTGTGTTGTTATTGTTTGGGTTGTTTGTTTGTTGGTTTCTTTGTTTTTGTTTGTGGGTTTGTTTTTTTGTTTGTGTTGATTGTTGTTATGTTTTGTTTTGTTTGTGTTTTTTTGTGTGTTTTTGTGTTGTTGTGTTGTTGAGTGTTGTTTTTTGATTTTTGTGTTTTGTTTGTTTTTGTGTTGTTTGTTATGTTGTTTGTGTGTTGTTGTTTTTTTGTGTTGTTGTTTTTTTTGTTCTGTTTTTTGGTGGTGTGTTTTGTTGTTGGTTTTTGTTTTGTGTGTGTTGTGTTGTTTCTTGGTGTTTTTATGTGTTTGTGTTTTGTGTGGTGTGTTTGTTTGTTTTGGTTATTTATGTGTTAGTGTATGGGTTTAGGTTGATTGTTTGGTGTTGCTTGAGGGGTGTGGTGTGGTTTTTCGTGCGACTGTAGTTTGTGGTGCTTCTATTTTTTGTTGTGGGTTTTTTCGCGTATGGTGGGAGTGGCGGGTGTTTATGGTGGTAGTTTTTTTTTTGGGGGTTTCGTGAAGTTAGTTTTTTTACGGTGTTGTTTTTTTTTAGCGGTTGTTCTCTTGGGGGTGGTGGGTGGTTGGGGGACGTGGGGGTTGGTTGTTTGGTTGGGTTGTAGTGGGGGGTTGTTTGGTGGGGTAGTGGTGGGGTGTTGTCTGTTGGGGTTAGGTGTTTGGGGGTTGGTTGGTGGTGGTGAGGTGGTGGAGTTTAGGGGGTTTTGTGGTGTTGGGTGTTGGTGGTTTGTGGTGGGTGTGGTGTGTGTGGGTGAGGTTGGGTTGGCGAGGTTGGGATGTTGGTTTGGTGTTCGTCGTGGGTGTAGGTTTTGTGGGTTTGTCTTGAGGGTTTTTATTGTTGTTTTGTGGAGGGTGGTTTTTATGTTGGTGTGTTGTGGGTAGGGAGGGCAGTTTTTGGGTTTCTTTTTTTGTGCTTGGTGTTGTGGTGCGGTGTGGGGGTTTTTGGGGAGGTTTGGTGGTTTGTTTGGTGAGATGGGGTGGTGTTTGGGTGTTTTGGTGGTTTGGTGGTGCGTGGTGTTTTGGGTTTGATGTGGTCTGCTGGGTTGTGCGTGGGTGTTGTGTGTGTGCGGCGTTATGGTGTTTTGAAGGTGTGGTGGGGTTTGCGGGGATTTTGTGTTTATGGTTGGGTGTGGGGGGGGTTTGGGAGCGGGTGGTGTTGGTGGTTTCGATGTTTGTGGGTCGTGGGATGTTGGGGGTTGTGGAGGTTTTGGTGAGTTGTTTGTGATTGTTTTTATGGGGCTTTGTTGTTTTGATGTCATGGTTTTGGAGTTGTGGTGTGTGGTGCGGGTTTTTTAGGGTAGGTGTTTTGAGAGGTTGGGTTGGGGGGGGGTGGTTGACGCATTGCGTGCGGGGTGGGTTGTGTGTGGAGTGTTTGTTCTTTTGGGGGTGTTGTTTATTTGAGTAGATGTGTTTGTGGTTTTTTTTTGTTTTGTTGGGTGTTGTGCGGGTGTGTCGGTTGGGGTGATGTAATCGGTGGTTTTGCTGTTTTGTAGGTGGGTGGGTGGTGTGGGTGTGGTTATTTTAGGTGTGTGGCGTGTGTTAAGTGGAGTGGTTTGTTGTTGTGTTGTTTTTGGTTTGTGTGGTCGTGTCTGGGGGTGGGGTTGTTGGTGGTGTTTTGTGTGTTCTTCGTGTGGTGTCTGGTTTGTTATTTTGTGTTTGGATTTTATATAGTGTGTGATTTGCTGTATCTTGGGTGTGTTGCTGTGTTGGGGTTGTGTTTTGTGTTCGTTTTTTTTCTCTGGTGGGTTGTATTGGTGGTTGTGTTGTTGTAGGTGTGGGTTGTTGTTGCGTTGGGGAGTGGGAGTGTGGTGGGTGTATTGTTGTTTTTTGTTGTTGCGGTGATATGGATGGGTGGTGTCTTGGGGGGGTTGGAAGGTAGGGTTTTGTTGGTTTTTTTTTTTTTTGGGTGTTGTCTGGGTGGTGTTTGTTTTTTTGTTGGGGTTGGTGTGCATAGGGGTTTGTTGGTGGGGAGGCGTGGGCTATGTTCTGGGGAGGTTGTGCGGAGATGTCGGGGAGTTTGTGTGTGGGGGGTGTGGTTTGGGGTGTGTGTTCTGGCTTGAGGTTGGTATGTTGTGTAGGGTTGGTGTGTAGACTTTTTGGGGTGGGGGTGTTTTTTTGTGCTTTTTGATGCTCTAGGGATTGGTGGGTTTTTGGTTTGGTATTGGTATGTTGTTGTGTTTGTTTGGCGGGGGTTTTAGGTGTAGTTGTTGTGTGTGTGAGTATGTTTTTTGTGTTTTAGTGAGTTCTTGGTTTGAGGGTGATTGTTGGTGGTATACTCAGGCGTCTTTGTTGTTGTTCGTATTAGGGGGATTGTTGGTGGGTTGGGGGGTTGTGTGTGAGATACATTGTTTGGGGGGGTGCGTTGGAGGGTGGGGTTATGGGTGTCTGTGTAGGTTTGGTGTCTTTTGTTTTTAGTGGGGCGTTGTTGTGGTGGCTATCTGTGGGGTGTGTTATAGGTGTGTGGGTTTGTTGGATGGATTATGGTGGTGTTTCAGGAGAGTGGTGGATGCTGGGGTCGCTAGGTAACTTGGGTTTTGGGATTCTTCGTGTAGTTGGGTTTTTGGTGTTGATGCTGGATTGGGTTGGGGGGGGTGTTGTGGTTTTTGTTTTGTGGTTGGTTGTTTGGTGGTTTGTGTTGGGGGTGGTTGGGTGGGTGGGTTGGGGTGTCTTTGTTTGGGTGGGTGGTGTGGGGTTTTTGGTGTTGGTGTGTTGTTTTGTGGTCTGGGGTGTTGTTGTGGGTTGTATGTCGTTGGGTTGTTGCGGGGGATTTTATTCTGGTGTTGGTGTGTTTTTTTTGGTTGTATTGTGTGTATGGCGGTTTGGTGGGGTTGGGTTTGGTGGGTGTTTGTGAGTGGGGTTTTTCTGGTGTTTTTCTCGTTTATTTCGGGGTGAGGGTTGGTGGCGGATATTGGGCGCTGTATGTTGGGGCGTTATTGCTGATGTAGTTATGAGTTGGTTTTTCGTGGTAGTATTGGTTTTGGTTCGTGTGTTTGTTTTGGTGTTGGTGTTTGTGGGTGGTTTTCGGTTTTGGTGGTGGTGGTTGTTGGGTGAGGTGTTTGATGGGGTAGGTTTGGGGGTGTTGAGAGTGGTGTAATTGTAGCTTTTGGTTTTGGTTGTTTTCTTTGTTTGTTGTTGGTGATGTTTTGGTTTTGTGTTGTGTTTTTTGGGGGTAGTGGGGGGTTTGTGTGTTGGGTGTGGTTGGGGTTTTTTGTGTTGGTTTGAGGTTTTTGTGGTGTGGGCTGTGGTGGGGGGGGAGTGTTTGGTGTGGGTGTGCCTTATTGGAGTGGAGGGGTTGCTTATTGGAGATATGGGTTAGGTGTGTAGTAGTGGGGGTGGGTTGTTTGGTGTTGGGGGATGGGGGTGTTGGTCGCTTGGGGTGTGGTTTAGTTTTGTGTGTTTTTTTGTTGTGAGTGTTTTATTTTGGGTTGATGTTGAGTCGCTGAGTTTGGGGTGGGGCTGAGATGTGGGGTGCGTAGGGTTTAGTAATTGTTTAGTTGGTGTGGGGGGTCTTTTCGTCGGGTGTTTTACGGGGGTGTTGGGGTGGTGTGTTTAGTCTTTGTAGTTATTTGATGTGGAGTATGGTTGTTGTGGGGCTTGTGGGTTGTTTCTTTTTGGTTTGTTTTGGTGGGTTTGAGTTTGTCTTTTCGGGTTTTGTGGTTTTAGGTTGTGGTTGGGTTTGTGGCTTTTGGGTTTGTGTGCGTTTGCGTTGTTGTGCGTGGTGTTAGGCTGTTTTTGCTATGTTTGGTGTTTAGTGGGGATGTATGGTGTTTGTTTGGGATGTCGGTTCGGGTTTATGCGGTTTGGGTGGTTTGTTTTTTTTTTTTATATTTAGGAGTAGTTGGTTTTTTGTTGGGGCTGTGGTGGGGTTATTTGTCTGTGCTGTTTGTGGGGTAGCTTGGGGGTTTGTTTTGGGTTTTGTGGGTCGTGTCTTCGTTGTTTGTGTGATGTCTAGTCGTTGTGTTGAGGTCTGTTGGTCGTTTAGCTGCTGTTTTTTTTTGTTTTAGTGGAGGTGGTTGACGGGTAAGTGTTTGTAGTTTCGGTTTTTGAGTTGTCCTGGGGGGTGATTTTTTTATTTGGGGGCGTTGTTTGTCTATTTTTGGTTTGTAGGTTAGTAGTTGTCTGGTTTGCGGTGTTGATTTTTTTTTTAGCGGGGTTTGTGACTAGTTCTCTCTTTCGGTGTGCAGGTGGGGTGGGGTGGTTTGTTTTCTTTTTCTTTTTGGTTGGTTGGGCGTTTGTGTTCTGGGGGGTGTGGGTACTGTGGAGCTTTGGGGGGAGTCTGGGTATGATGTGTTGTCTACAATGTTTTCGTGTCTCGCTGTTTTTCGTGGTGAGGCATGTTTCTTTGGCTTTTCAGTTTATTAGAGTTTCTGGTTGTTCGTGTGGGACCTTGCTTTGTTCGGTGTTTTGGCTGTTTTGTGTGGGTCGTTTGGGTTGGGGTGTCGAGGGGTGTTTGGGTTTTTCTTGTGGTTTGCGGTAGGTTGATTTGTATTGTTCATGTTTTGGTGTTCTCTTCTGTGGTTGTTTTTACGATTTACTGTGCTGTTGCTTGTGTCGCTACTGGTGTCTTTGTTGAGGGGTTTGGTGTTGGGTGTCGTGTTTTAGGTTTTTTATGGGGCTGTTGTGGGTGTTTTTGGTGGGTGTTGTGTTTGTGTTGGTGGGTTGGGCGTGTGCGCTTTTTTGGTGGTGTTTGGTGTTGTTTTTCTGTTGTTTTGGTGGTGTGGTTATGTTGTGTTTTGGTGTTATTATGTTTGTTTGTGTGTGTTTGTGGTGGGTTGTGTTGTTGTGGTGTCTTGGTGATGTGTTTGGTTGTGTGGGGGGTTTGTTGTTGTGTTGGGTGGTGGATAGTTGTGGGGGGTTTGGTTTGTGTTTGGTGTGGTGTAGGTTTTGTGTGTAGGTTGGTGTGTGAGTGTGTTGGTGTGTTGTTGTTGGGTGTTGTTTGTGGTGAATGTGGTGTTTGGTGGGTCAGTTGGGTGTGGTGTGGTGGTTTGTTGTTGTTGTTTGGGTTTGCCGTTTGTTTGTTGTGGTGAGTGTAGTGTTGGGGTGGTGGTTTTGTGTTTTTGTTTGTGGTTTAGGTGGTTGGAGTGTGTTGGTGAGTTTTTTGGTTATTTTGGTGGGTGTGTTTTTTGTTGTTTGTGGGTGGGTTGGGGGGTGTGGGTGGGTCGGGTGGTGTTGGTGTTGGTGTTGTGTGGGTTGTGGTTTGTGTTTGTGTGGGGGTTTCATGTGTGTGTAGTTGGTGTGTGTGGTGTTTTTTGTGGGGTGTTCGTGGGGTGTGTGTGTGTATTTTGGTTGGGTGTGTTTGTGGTTGGTTTGTTGGGTGGGTGGTTAGTGATAGTTGTGGGTGAGTTGTGTTGGTGGTTGGTGTGTTTTGTGGCTTTTCTGGGGTTATGTGTGGTATGGTGTTTGGTGGGTGTTGTGTGTGTGTGTTGGTTTGGTTTGTTGGTTGGGTGTGGTGCTTTTTTGTGTTGATTGGTTGTGGTTAGGTGTTGGGGTTGTCTGGGGTGAGTATGGGTAGTTTGTGTTGTGGGATGTGTGTTATTGGTTTTGTGTGTTTGGTTTTTGTAGCATTGGGCATTGGTTTATTGCGTGGGGTGGTGGTGTTGTTGTTTTGTGTGTTTGGGTGGTGCTGTGATGGGTTTTAGTTTGGGTGGTTTCGGTAGTTTGTGTGTGGTGTGGGTGTTTATTTTGGGTGGTTTGAGGTGTGTGGTTATTGTGTGTGGGTTTGTTTGTTTTTGTGTGTTGTATTGGTTTGGTGATTTTGGGTGGGTTGTGGTTGTTTGGGGTTGTGGTTTATGGGGTTTGGTGGTGTGGTAGGTTTGGATGGGTGTGTTGTTTGTTTTGTGGTTTTTTTGTTGGTGGGTTGTGGCGTTTTTGGGTTTCGTGGTTTGTTTTGTGTTTTTTTGTTTGTGGTTGTGTGGTGTGTTGTGGTGTTGTTGTTGGGTTGTGGGTTGTGGGTTGTGTGGGGTGTGTTGGCTTCGTTGGGTGGTGTTGTCGTTTGGATGGTGGTGTGTGTGTGTGTGTTTGTGGGGTGGTGTGGGGTTGTGTGGTTTTGGTGTTTGTGTTTTGGTTAGTGTTGGGGGTGTTCTTTGGTGTGTTGGGTTTTTCGTGTGGTGTTTTTGTATGTAGTTTGGTGTGCTTGTGTTTTGTGTTGGTTGTTGTGTGGGGTTTGTTTGTTGTGTAGGGTGGGGTGGTTATGGGGGTGGTTTGTTTGTGGTTTTTTGGGTGTTTTGGTGTGTGGGTGTGTTTTGTTGTTAGTTGGTTCGTTGTTTGGTGTAGGGGTGGTGTTTGTGTTTGGGGGTGTGGTTTGGTTTTTTTGTTGTTGTTTTGTGGTGGTGTGTGTTGGTAGGTTGGGGGTTGGTGATTGTGTGGGTGTGTTTTTTTTGTGGTTTGTTTTTTTGTGTGTATGTGGTGGGGTTGTGTGGGTTTTTTGTTTTCTGTGGGAGTCTGCGGGTGGTTGGTTTGTTTTCGGGTTGTTGGGGCGTATTATTTGGGTGTTGGTGTGTGTGTGTATGTAGTGTGGTTTGGTTGGTTGTGTTTTGGTTGTGGGTTGTGTTTGTTGGATTGGTTGTTGGTGTTTGTGTTGTGGGGATTGGTGTTGTGTGGTTTGTTGTTTGTTTGTGGTTTTGTTTGTGTGTGGTTGTGTTTTGGAGGGGTGTTGTTGTTGAGGTGGTTGTTGTTTGTGTTTTGTGGTTGTTGTTGTGTTTTGTTTGTGTTTGTGTTGGGGTGTTGTTGGTTGTTTTGGGGTTGTAGACGCTTTGTGTGTGTGTTGTTGAGGTGGGGGTGTCTGTGGTGTGTGTTTTGGTTTGTTAGGTGTTGGTGGTGGTGTTGTGTTCGCTGTTTTGTTGTGTGTTTTGTTGGGTATGTGTGTGGTGTTTATGTGGTTTGTTTTTAGTGTGGTGTGTGTGGTTTTATGTTGTGGTGTATGTGGTGTGGTTGGTTGGGGTTTTTGTGTGATGGTTTTGGTGTTTGGTTTATTTGTGGTGTTTGTTTGTGGGGTAGGTTGGGTTGATTGGGGGGTGTTTTTGGTGAGTGTTGTTTATGGTGTGTTTTTGGGATTTTGTGTTGGTGTTTTAATAATTGTTAGGGTGTTGGATTGTTTGTGGTGTGTATTGACTTTTGTGGTTTGTGTTGGCGTTGGGTGTTGGTGTGTGTGCGTGGGTGGTGTTGGGGTGGTGTGGGGGTGGTTGTGGGTTGGGTGAATTTGTGGTGGGTATTGTGTTTGGTGGTGGTGTTAGGTTCTACTTTGTTGTTGTGAGGGGGGGTGTGTTGTAGGTTTGGGTGGTGGTTTATGGTGGGTTGGTGTTGTGGTTTTGGTGTGTGGAGGTGTGTCGATGGTTTGTGTGGTTGGTTTTGTTGATTTTGGTGTGTGGGGGGGGTATTTTGTGGTGTAGTTTTGGTTGGTGAGTTGTTTGTTCATTGTTGGTGTTGGTTGTTGATTGTGTGACGTGTGGTGGGTTGTGTTTTGGTGTTGTTTGGCTGTGTTTTGGGGCATGTGTGGTGCTTGGTGTGTTTGGTTGGTGGTGAGATGGGCTGTGTGGGGTTGTTTGTAGTGGTTGTTTTTTGCGTGGGGTGGTTGTGTTTTTTGTGTGTTTTGGGGTTGTAGTTGGTTTGTTGTGTATTGTGTTATTTGGTGTTGTGGGGTTGGGGTAGGTGATTTATTTGGTTGTTAGGTGGGTTTGTGTTGTTGTGTTTGTGGTATTGTTGGTTGTTTGGTGTGGTTGTGTTTGGTGTGGGTGGTTGGGTTTGGTGGTTGGGTTGTTGTTTGGTGTGTTTTAGTGTGTTGTTTGTTGTGTTTGTGGGTTTGTTGGTGGGGTTTTTTGGGTTGTGTGTTTCTTTGTGTCTGTGTGTTGAGTTTGTTTGTGTGGTTTGGGGAGGTTTTGTGATGTTGGATTTGGTCTTGTGGGTGATTGTGATGTTTGTCAGGTCGTGGGTTGGTATAGGGTGTGTTTTTGAGTGATGTTTTTTGTGAGGTAGCTTTGTTTTGGGGTTTTATTAGACAGTGTTGAGGTTTGTCTTTGTTTGCTTGCGCGTATTTGTGTGTGGTTGGGGTCTGGGTTGTTGGTATTGGGATTGTGCTTCAGTATGTGAGAGTCGTTCTGTTGTTGCGGTATTTGTTTTTTGCTTGTATTGTGAGTGAGGGCGTTTGGGTAGCGGTGTTGGATGTTGTTGTTTTTTCGGTTTTGGGTGGGGTTTGGGCGAGTTTTTGGGTGGTTTTTGGTTTGGGGCTTCGGTGTTTGGGGTTGGTGGTTGATGGTTAGTGGGTCGATTTTTTGGGTTTCGAGGTCGTTGAGGCTGTGTTGTTTGTTGTGTTTTTTTGGATGTGTTTTGGGTAGTTTGCGTGCGTGTTTGATTGGTGCGGTAGTTTTTTTGGTGCGGGGGTCGTATGTTGGGTGTGCGCTTGTTTGATGGGGTGTGTAGTGGTGCTGGCTGGTTCGGGTTATTTGTGGGGGGCTGCGGTGTGCATGTGAGTTTGTAGTCGTTGGGATTTGCGAGTGGGTTTGTTGTTGTTGGGTGCTGGTGTGATGGGGGGGTTTTAGAGCGGGGGGGTTTTTGTTGTGGTCGTTTGGGGGCTTTTTGGTTGATTGGGTGGGCGGGAAGGGTTTGTGGTGTGTTTATAGCTCGGGGGTCTTCTTGGTGTGGGTCTTTGTTTGTTGTTTTGGTGGGGTTGTTTTGAGTTTGATTTTTCTTTATTGGTGGTTGGTGTTTAGGTGTTTGTTGCTGTTTTTCGGGTTTTTTGGTTTTTTGAGGGAGGGTGGGGTGGTGGTGTGGTTGGCGGTCGTATGGTTGAATGGTTGTGGATTCGGTTGGGTGGTAGGTTGTGATTTGTGGTCTCTTTGGTAGGGTCTGTGGAGGTTTGTGACGGTATTGTGTTGGGAGGTGGATTTGTGCTCTTTTGGGTTGCGTTGCGTCTTGGTCGCTGTTTTTTGGTGTTGGGGGATAGTAGTTGTTGTTTATTAGGGGTAAAGATGTTGGGTTTTCTCGCGGTGGCTGATGTGGTTGTTTTGGTGTGTGTTGTCAGTCGTATGGTGTTTAGTGTGTGTTGATGTTATAAGTTTTTTGGGTGGTTGTAGGTCGTTTGGTTCGGAGTGTTCTGTTTTGTCTCGTTTGTTGTGCTCTGGGTGTGTTTTGGTTTTGTTCTGGGCTGTTTGTTTTTGTGTTGGGTTGGGGGCAGTGGGGTTGGTTGGTTTGGTCTGGGATTTTTCGTGGGTGTTGGGGTTGTTTGTTTTTATGTGTGGATGTGTTTGTTTTTGTCGTTGTTGGTGTTGTTTGTGCTATCTATGTTTTTTGTTGGGGTTATGTGATGTTTTCTGTTTGTGGGTGTCGGTTTTGTGTGTGTTGGTGAAGTTGTCTTCGGGTTTTATGTGAGTTTTTGTTTGATTGGGGTGTTTGTGTTGTGATGACGGTGGTGTGTGGTGTTTTGTTGGTTTTAGCGTGTTGGTTGTGGGTGTTGTGGTTCTTTGTGGATGTGGGGTTGTGATGTGGTTATTTCGGTTTAATGTGGTTTTGGGGGTTGGTGTTTTTGTGGCTTGGGGTTTTTTTGTTGTGGTGTTTGGGTTGTGTTTGAGTTTTCGTGTGGTGGTTGTTGTTTGTTTTTTAGAGTTGTTTTGTTGGTTCGAGTGGATTTTGTGGTTTTGTGTTGTTGTTTTTGGATGGGGGGGGCTTTGTCTTTTTGTTGTTTATGTTGTTGGGTCTTGTTATGGTAGTTTTGGTGCTTGTGTGTGGTTTGTGGTTGTTTTTGGATTTATTATGTTGGTCGGAGGTTGTGTTTGGGGGTGTATGTTAGATGCTTTTGTTGGGGGTGTGTGAGGTGGGTGGGAAGGTTGGTTCTTGTTGATTTGCGGTGAGTGGGTGTTTGTTGTTAGTTGGTTGCTGTAGTTGTGTGTGCGTGGGTCAGGTGGGTGTTTTGTGGTGTTTGCGGATGGTGTGGTTTTTGGTTAGTGTTTGCGTTGTTTTGGTTTTTTTGTGGTTTTTGGTTAGTCTTGTGGGGGTTGTTGATTCTTTGGTATTGGGGGTTCGTTTTAGGGTAGGCGTGCGTGTGGCTGTCGTAGTGGGGGTTGGGTGGGGTTTGTCGTTCGTGTGTTTGTTGCGGGTGGGTTTTTGGTTTAGGGGGGGTGGAGTTATCTGGGTTGTCTGAGAGGGGGGTGAGGTGGTTGGGCTTCTTGGGATTAGCGGTTTCATGTAGGAGGCGGGTTAGATTGGTGAGTGTTGCTTTGGTGGTGAGGGGTTTATAGATTCTTGTTGTGTGTTGTGGTTTTGTGTGTGGGGGTTGATTTTGTCTTGTAGTGTCGTGCGGGGTTGTTTTTGGACGTAGGGTTAGTACGGGTGTGTGTCTTTTGTGGGTAGTGGGTGTTGTGTAGGGTTTTTGGCTGTGTGTGTTTGGTGGTGGGGGTTGGGAGTTGGTTTTTTAGTGTGTGAGGTGTGTGGGTGCGTGGATTTTGTTGTTGGGTTGGCGGGAAGGTTAGTCTTTGTAGTAGTGTGTGGTAGTGGTTTTGGTATGATGTTTGGGTGAGAGTGTGTTTCTCTTTGTGGTCACATGTTGCGTTTTGTTTGGGTGTGTTTGCGGGTTGTTCTGTTGGTTTTGGGTTGTTTTGGGGGGTGAGGTGTGGTTGTCGGTTTGTGTTGGGTATTGTTGTTGTGTTTGGTGGAGGAGGTTTGTTGTTGGTTTTTTAGTAGTGGAGGAGTTTTTGGGGGTGTTTTAGTGTTTATTGTGGGTTTTGGGGCTTTGTAGATTTTATTTCTGGGTTTGTTGAGGTTTGTGGATGTGGGTAGGGTGGGTTGGGTGTGGGTTGGGTAGTGGTGTTGTGGTTTTGTTTGTGTGGTTGTTGTTCTTGGGGTGGTTGTTGGGTTGTTTTAGGTGCTGTCTTGTTGTTTGGTTTTCTTGGGGGTAGTTTGGTGGGCTGTGTTTGGGTGGGGTTTTTGGCAGGTTTTTAGTCTTGTTGTGATTTTGTAGTGGTGGGTTTTGGAGTTGTGTTTCTGGAGGTGGTTTTGGGTGTTTTGTGGTGTGGTATTGCTTTTGTTTGAGTTGTTCTTTTTTTTTTTTGTTGGGGGGGTGTGTTGTGATGTGGTTATGGTTGGGGGTGTTTTTGGGTGGGGGGGGTTTGGGGTGTGTGGGGGGTTGGGGGGTGGGTGGTGTGGTGGGGGGGTGTTGTGGGGGGTGTTTGTTTTTGGGGGTGGGTTTGGGGGTGTGTGGGGTGTGGGGGGGGGGGTGGGTTTGGGTGGGGTTTGGGGGGGGGGGGGGGTTTGGGGTGGTGGGGGTGGTCTGTGGGGTGGTGGTGGGGGGGGGGGGTGTTGTTTGGTTGGGGGTGGTGGGTGGGGTGGGGTTTGGGGGTGGGGTTTTGGGGGGTGGGTGGGGTGGTGTGTGGGATTTTGGGGGGGGGTCTGAGTTGGGGTGGGGTGTTTGTGGGGGTGTGGTGGTGTGGTGTGGGGTTGTTGGGGGGTTTGGATTTTGGTGGGGTTTGTGGTGGGGGGGGGGGGTGTGGGGTGTGTGAGGTGTGGGTGGGTTTGGGGGGTGGGGGGGGTTTTTGTTTGGGTGGTTGTTGGGGGTAGGTGTGGTGGTGTGGTTGTGGGTTTGGTGTGGGGGGGTGTTTGGTGTTGGGGGTTTGGTTGGGTGGGAGGGGTGGGTTGGGGGTGGGTTGTGTTGTTGGGGTGTGGTTTGGGTGGGGTGTGGTGGTGGTGTGTGGGGGTTGTGGGGGGTGGGTGGTTGGGGTTGTGGGGGTTGGTGTGTGGGGGTGTTTTGGTGGGTTGAGGTGTGGGTGGTTGGTGTGGGGGGGGGTTGGTGTGTTGGTGGTGGGGGTTTGTGGTGTTGGGGGTGGGTGAGGTTTAGTTGGGTGGTTTTGTGGTGTTTTAGTTGGGTTTTTTGGGTTGTGTGGTGTGGTTGGGTGGGTGGTGGGGAGTGGGGGTGTTGGTGTGGTGGGGGTGTGGGGTGGTTGGTGTTGGGTGGGGGGTGGGGGTGTGTGGGGTGGGTGGTGGTTGTGGTGGTGGTTGGTGGTGGGTTGGTTGGTTTGTGGGGGTTGTTTTGGGGGGGGGTGGGGGTTGGGGTGGTTTGGGGGTGTGGTTTGTTTGGTTTGTGGTGGGGTGGGTTGTGGGTGTGGGGTGTTTGGTGTGGGTGGTTGTGTGGGGTGGGGGTTGGGGGGTGTGTGGTGTTGGGTGGTTTTTTTTGGTTGGTAGGTGTGGGTGGGGGAGGGGTTGTTGTGGGTGGGGGTGGGGGTTGGTTGTGGTGGTTGTAGGGGTAGTGGGTGGTGGTGGGGGTGGGTTTGGTTTGTTGGGGGTTGGTTTGGGTGTGGTTGTGGAGGGTGGTGGGGG
>JAIWJD010000278.1:2500-12567 GCA_022818045.1 Neotoxoptera formosana | reverse complement strand
TTTAATTTTTTTTTTATTTTTGTTTTTTATTTTTTTTTTTTTTTATTTTTTTTTTTATTTTTTTAGTTTTTTTATTTTTTTTTCTTTTTTTTTTAGTTTTTATTTTTATCTTTTTTTTTTTAGTTATTTTTTTTTTTTTTTTTTATTTTTTTAGATTTTTTTTAGTTTTTTATTTTGTTTTATTTTATTCATTTTTTTTTTTTTTTTATAGTATTTTTTTATTTTTTTATTTATAGTTTATTATTTTTTATTAGTTTTTTTTTTTTAGTTTTTTTTTATTTTTTTTTTTTTTTTTTTTATTATTTTTTTATAATTTTGTTTGATTAATTTTATTTTTTTTTTTCTGTTTTTGGTGTTTTTTTTTTGGTTTTTTTGTTGTTTTTTTTTTTTTTTAATTTTTTGTTTTTTTTTTTTTTTAGTTTTTTTTATATTTAGTTTTTTAGTTAGTTTTTTTTATTTTTTATATTAGTTATTTTTTTTAGTTTTTATTTTTTAGTTTTAGTTTGTTTTTATTTATTTAGTTATTTTTATTTTTTTTTTATAGTTTTATTATTTTTTTAGTTTATATTTTTTAGTTTTTTTTTTTTTAGTTTATAGTTATTTATTTTTAGTTTTAGTTTTTTTATATTTTTTAGTTTTTTATTTTATTTATTTAGTTTTTTTTTTTTTAGTTTATTTTTTTATTTAGTTATTAGTTTAGTTTTTTTTAGTTTATATTTTTTTTAGTTTTTAGTTATTTTCTATTAGTATTTTTTATATTTAGTTAGTTATTTATTTTAGTTTAGTTTTATATTTATTTTTTTTAGATTTTTTATTAGTTAGTTTTATTTTAGTATTTATTAGTTTTTTATTATTATTAGTTTTTTTTTTTTTAGTTCTATTTTTTTTTTTTAGTTTTAGTTTTTTATTTAGTTTTTATAGTTTAGTTTTTTTGTTTAGTTTTATTTTATTTTAGTTTTATTTTTAGATTTGTTTATAGTTATAGTATTAGTTTTTTTTATATTTTTTTTTTTAGATATTTTATATTAGTTAGTAGTTTTAGTTTTTTTTTAGTTTTTTAGTTTATATTATTTAGTTTTTATTTATTTTAGTTTATTATAGATTAGTTATTTTTATTTTTTTTTTTTAGTTTTTTTTTAGTTTATTAGTTTTTGTTTTATTTATTAGTTAGTTTTTAGTTTTTTAGTTTTTTATTATTTTTTATATATTTTTTTAGTTTTTATTTATTTTTAGTTTATTTTTTTTATTAGTTAGTTTTAGTCTAGTTTTTTTTTTATAGTTTATTTTATAGTTTTTTTTTTTTAGTTTATTTAGTTTAGTTTTTTAGTTTATTTTAGTTTTTTTTTAGTTCTTTTTTTAGTCTTTATATTTAGTTTTAGTTTATATATATATTTAGTTTTTAGTTTTTTATTTTAGTTTAGTTAGTTATTTATAGTTATAGTTTTATTTTTATTTTATTTTTATATTTTTTTAGTATTTATTTTATATATTTATTTTTAGTTTTTTATTATATTTAGTTATTATATTTTTTTAGTTTTTTATAGTTTTTGTTTTTTAGTTTTTTTTTTTAGTATAGTTTATTTATTTTTAGTTAGTTTTATTTTTTAGTTTTTATTTTTTTTATTTTTTAGTTTTTTTTATTTATTTTTATTTTTTATTTTAGTTTTTTTTTTTATTTATTTTAGTATTTAGTATTTATAGTTTTAGTTATATTTTTATTAGTTTTTATAGTTTTTTTTTTATTTTTTTTTTTTTTTTTTAGTTAGTTTTAGTATATTATTAGTTATATTTTTATTTTTTAGTTTTTAGTGTTTATTAGTTTTTATTTTTTTATAGTTTAGTTTTTTATTTTTTTTTTTATATTTTAGTTTTTTTTAGTTTTTTTATTATAGTATTTTAGTTTTATAGTTAGTTTTTTATAGTATAGTTAGTATTTTTAGTATTTTTTATATTTTTTATAGTATTAGTTTAGTTTTTAGTATAGTTTTTATTTTTTTCTATTATTAGTTTTAGTTTTTATTATTTAGTTAGTTTTAGTTTTTATTAGTTAGTTTTTTTATTTTATTTAGTTTTTATATTAGTTTAGTTTTTAGTTATTTTAGTTTTAGTTTAGTAGTTTTTTTATTTTTTATTTTTTTTTAGTTATTAGTTTTTTTTATTATAGTTTTTTTTTTTAGTAGTTTTTTATTAGTTTTATTTTTAGATTTAGTTTTTATATTTTTTTTTTATTAGTTTTATTTAGTTTATTTTTTTAGTTATTTTTTTATTATTTTTTTTATTTTTTTTTTTAGTTTATTATAGTTTTTAGTTATAATATTAGTTTAGTTTTAGTTTATTTTTTTATTATTAGTAGTTTTTTTATAGTTCTTTATAGTTTAGTTTATTAGTTTTTAGTTTTATAGTTTATTTATTAGTTATATTATTTTTAGATTTTTTTAGTTTTTTTTTTTTTTTTTTTATTTTTAGTAGTTAGTTTTTATAGTTTTTTTATAGTTTTTTTTATTTTATATATTTTTTTTTTATTTTTATTATTTAGTTTAGTTTAGTTAGTTTTTTTATAGTTTTTTTTATTAGTTTTAGTTTTTTAGTAGTTTTATTATATTTATATATTTTTTTTTATATTTTTAGTTTTTTTTATTTTATTATTAGTTTTTTTATTTATTATAGTATTTGTTAGTTAATTTTTTTATTTTTATTTTAGTTTTTTGTTTTTAGATTTTTTAGTTATAGTTTATTTTTTTATTAGTTATTTTTTTTTTTTTATATTTTTTAGTTTTATTATTTTTATTTAGTTTTTTTTTTTTTTTTTTTAGTTTAGTTATTTTTATTATTTTAGTTTAGTTAGTTATTTTATTTATTAGTTTAGTTAGTTTATTTTTATATAGTTATATTTATATTAGTTAGTTAGTTATTTATATTATAGTTTTATTTTAGTTATTTTTTATTTAGTTTTTATTTTTTATAGTTTTATTTTTTTTTAGATTTAGTTTTTTAGTTAGTTTTTTAGTTTTTATTTTTTTATATATTTTTTTTTTTATTTATTTTTTTTTTATAGTTTTAGTTTATATTTTTTTTAGTTATAGTTTTTTTTAATTTTTTTTTCTTTTTTTTTTTAGTTTTAGTTTTTATTTTTTTAGTTTTTTTTTAGTAATTAGTTATAGATTTTAGTTTTTTTTAGTTTTTTTTATTTATTTTTTTTAGTTTTTTTTTTAGTTTTTTTAGTTTAGTAGTTTTTATAGTTTTCTTTTTTTTTTTTTTATTTTAGTAGTTTTTTAGTTTTTTTATATTTTAGTTTTTATTTTAGTAGTTTTTATTTTTAGTTTTATTTTTTATTTATTATTTTTAGTTTTTTTATTTATTTTATTATTTTTATAGTTTAGTTTAGTTTTTAGTAGTTTTTAGTTATTTTTTTAGTTTTTTTTTATAATTTTTTAGTTATAGTTTATTAGTTATATTTTTTATAGTTTATTTTTTATTATTTATATTATTTTTTAGTTTTATAGTTTTTTTTTAGTTAGTTAGTTTATTTTATTTTATTTTTTTTAGTTATTATTTTTTATTTTATAGTTTAGTTTATTTTATTTTTAGTTTAGTTTTATTATTTTTTATTAGTTATTTATTTTTATAGTTTTTAGTTTTTTTATTTAGTATTTTTTTAGTTTTTATATTTAGTATTTAGTTTTATATTTTTAGTTTTTTTAGTTTATAGTATTTTTTTAATTTTTTATTAGATTTTTAGTTTTAGTTATAGTTTATTTTTTTTTTAGTTTTTTAGTTTTATTTTTTTTATTTAGTTTTTAGTTAGTTATTTTTTATTTTAGTATTAGTTTATTTTTAGTTTAGTTTTTAGTTTTTTTTTTTATTAGTTATTTTAGTTTTTATAGTTTTTAGTTATATATATTTTTTTTTTTTTTAGTTTAGTTATTTTTTATAGTTTTTTTATTTTAGTTATTATTTTTTTAGTTTAGTTTTTTTAGTTTATGTTCTTTTTATTAGTTTTATATTTTAGTTTTTTTATTTTATTTTTTTTTAGTTTTTATAGTTAGTTTAGTAGTTATATGATAGTTTATAGTTAGTTTTTTTTTTTAGTTAGTTAGTTTTATATTAGTTTTTTATTTTTTTATTTTTTATTAGTTATTTTTTTTTTTATTTTTTTTTAGTTTTTAGTTAGTTTTTTTTAGTTAGTTTTTTTTAGTTATAGTTATTTATTTTAGTTTATATTTTTTTCTTTAGTTTAGTTTTTATTTATTTTTTTTTTAGTATTTATATTTTTAGTTTTTTTTTTTTATTTTATTATTTTATTTTTTTTATTATTTATAATTTTTAGTTTATTTTTTATTTAGTTTTAGTTATTTATTTAGTTAGTTTTTTATTTTATATTTTTAGTTTAGTTATTATAGTTTTTATTTTAGTTTTTATAGTTTTTATTTTATAGTTTTTTTTTATTTAGTTAGTTATTAGTTTTTAGTTTTATTTTATTATATTTTTAGTTTTTAGTTTATAGTTTTTTTTATTTTTATATAGTTTATTAGTTTTATATAGTTTTTAATTTAGTTATTAGTTTTATAGTTAGTTTTGTTTTTATATTTTTTTATAGTTATATTTATAGTAGTTTTTTATTAGTTTAGTTTAGTTTTTATAGATTTTTTTTATTCTATTAGTATTTATTTTATTTTTAGTTTTAGTAGTTTTAGTTAGTTATTTAGTTTTTAGTTAGTTATTATTTAGTTAGTTTATTTATTTTTATAGTTTTTTTTTAGTATTTAGTTTAGTTATTTTTTTTTTTTTTATAGTTTAGTATTTTTAGTTTATAGTTTTAGTTATTAGTTAGTTTTTAGTTTTTTATTTTTAGTTATTTAGTTTAGTTATTTTTTTTTTTATTAGTTTAGTTTTAGTATTAGTTTTATAGTTTTTTTTTATATATAGTTTATTATTATTATTTATTTATATTTAGTTTTAATATATTTTTATTTTTTTTTATTATTTAATTAGTTTTATTTTTATTATATATTTTTTTTTAGTTTAGTTTTTTTTATTTTATTTTTTTAGTTTTAGTATTTATAGTTTTTTAGTTTTATAGTTTATTTTTTTTTTTTTTTAGTTTATTAGTTTAGTTTTTTCTTTTATTTTTTAGTTTTTAGTTTATATTTAGTTTAGTTTTTTTAGTTTTTAGTTAGTTTAGTTTGTTTTTTTTAGTTTTAGATTTATTTAGTTTTAGTTAGTTATTAGTTATAGTTTTTTAGTTATATTAGTTTTTTTTATTTTTAGTTAGTTTTTAGTTTTTAGTTTATTTAGTATTAGTATTTAGTATTTATAGTTTTTTTTTTTATAGTTAGTTAGTAGTTTTATTATTTTTAGTTTTTAGTTTTTTTTAGTTAGTTTAGTTTTTGTTTAGTTAGTTAGTTTTAGTTATATATTATAGTATTATTATTAGTCTTTTTTATTTTTTATTTAGTTTTAGATTTTTTTTAGTTTTTTAGTTTTTAGTTTTTTTTATTTATATAGTATTAGTATTTATTAGTTAGTTATTTTTTAGTTAGTTTTATTTTTATTTTTTAGTTAGTTTTATTTTATTTTAGTTAGTTTTTTTTTTTTAGTTTTTTTTTATTTTTTTAGTTTTTTTTTGTTATTTTAGTTTCTATTTTTAGTTTTTTTTTTTATTTTAGTTTTTTTATTTTTTAATTTATTTTTTTATTTAGTATTAGTATTTTATTAGTTTATTTAGTTTTTATTTTGTTTAGTTTTTTTAGTTTATTAGTTATTAGTTTTAGTTAGTTATTTAGTTAGTTTTAGTTTTATTAGTTAGTTATTTTTTTTTTTTATTTTTTTTTATTTATTTTTATTATATTAGTTATTTATATATTTATATATATTTTTAGTTTTTTTTTTCTTTATAGATTTTTAGTTTTAGTTTTTAGTTTTATTAGTTTTTTTTTTTTTAGTTAGTTTTTTTTAGTTTATTAGTTTTTTTTAGTATTTTTTATAGTTTTTAGTATTTTTATAGTTTATTTAGTTTTTTATATTTTTTAGTATTATATTTAGTATTAGTTTTTTTATTAGTTTTTTTAATTTTAGTTTAGTATTTATTTTTTAATTATTTTTTAGTTTTTTTAGTTTAGTTTTTTTGTTTTAGTTTAGTAGTTTTTTTTAGTTTTAGTTATAGTATTTTTTTAGTTTAGTTTTATTTATTTATTATTTTATTATATTTATTATTTTAGTTAGTTTAGTTAATTTTTAGTTAGTTTTTTTTTTTTAGTTTTTTTTAGTTAGTTTATTTTTATTTTTTTTAATTATAGTTTTTTTTATTTTATTAGTTTTTTATTAGTTTAGTTTTTATTAGTTTATTTTTAGTTATATTTTTTTAGTTTATTTTAGTTAGTTTTTATTCTTATATTTAGTATTTAGTTAGTTTTTATTTTTTTTAGATTTTTAGTTAATTTTATATTAGTTTATTTAAGTTTTTTTTATTTAGTTTTTTAGTATAGTTTTTATATCTTTTATTTTTTTAGTATATTTTTTTTAGTTATTTTTTCTTATAGTTAGTTTATAGTTATGTTTTTAGTAATTTTATTTTTTTATTTTTAGTTTTTAGTAGTTTTTATTTTTTTAGTTATTTTTTATTTTTTTTTTTAGTTTTAGTTAGTTTTTATAGTTTTTTAGTTTTTAGTAGTTTTTGTTTTATTTAGTTTATTTTTTTATTTTTAGTTTTAGTTATATTTTTTTATTTAGTTATTTTAGTTTTTTTTTTATTAGTTTTTTAGTATTTAGTTAGTTATTTTTTTTAGATTTAGTTTTTTTTAGTTTAGTTTAGTATTTTTATTTTTTAGTTAGTTAGTTTTTTTATAGTTTATTTTTTTTTTAGTTTTTAGTTAGTTTATTTTATAGTTTTTAGTATTTAATTTAGTTTTAGTTTTTTTTTTAGTTTAGTTATTTATTTTTATTATTTAGTTTAGATATTTATTTTTTTTTTTTTTATAGTTTTTTTATAGTTATTTTTTGTTTAGTTTATTTTAGTTTATAGTTATAGTTTTAGTTTTTTTAGTTAGTTAGTTTAGTTTTTAGTTTATTTTTATATAGTTTTTTTTTATTTTAGTTTATTATATAGTTATTTTTTTTTAGTTTTTATTTATTTAGTTTTTTTTAGTTTTTATTTAGTTTCTTTTTTTTTTTATTTAGATTTTTTTATTTAGTTATTTAGTTTATATATTTATTATTAGTTTTAATATTTATTTAGTTTTAGTAGTTTTTTTTTTTTAGTATTTTATTTTTATTTTATTTAGTTTTATAGTTATATATTTTAGTTTAGTTTATTTATTAGTTTTTTAGTATTTTTTTTTTTATATATTAGTTATTTATTTTTTTTTATTTTTTTTTTAGTTTATATTTTCTTTTATTAGTTTATAGTTTTATTATTTTATTAGTTTTTTAGTTATATAGTATTTATTTTTTATTTTTAGTTTTATATTATATAGTTTTTTTTTTTTATTATTATTTTAGTTTTTTAGTTGTTTTTAGTTATTTAGTTTTTTAGTTTTTTTTTTTTAGTTTTTAGTTAGTTTTTTAGTATTTATTTTATAGTTTAGTAGTTTTTTTATATGTTAGTTTTTAGTTTTTATTTTTAGTTTTTTGTTTTATTAGTTTTTATAGTTATTTTAGTAGTAGTTTTTTTTAGTTATTATTTTTAGTTATTTTTTATTATAGTTTTTAGTTTTATTTTTTTAGTTTTTAGTTATTTAGTTATATTTTAGTTAGTTATAGTTTTTTTTAGTAGTTTTATTTTTAGTTTATTTAGTTTTTAGTTTATTTTTAGTTTAGTTAATCTTTTTATTATTTTTAGTATTTTAGTTTTTAGTTTTTATTTTTTTAGTATTATAGTTATTTTAGTTTATTTTATGTATTTTATTTTATTATTTATTTTTTATAGTTTTTATAGTTTTATATAGTTTTATTTTTTTTTTTTTTATTAGTTTTATAGTTAGTTTAGTTTTTAGTTTATTTTAGTTATTTTTATTTATATATTTTTTTAGTTATTTTAGTATTAGTTTTAGTTTTTTATTATTTTTTATTTTTTAGTTTTAGTTTATTAGTTATTTATAGTTAGTTATTATTATATAGTATAGTTAGTTTATATAGTTTTTTTTATTTTTAATATAGTTTAGTTTTTAGTTTTTTTAGTTTTTTTATTATTAGTTATTTTTTATTTTAGTATATTTTTTTAGTATTTTAGTTATTTTTTTTTTTTTTTTTTATTAGTTTTATAGTTTTAGTTTTTAGAGTTATTTAGTTTTTAGTTTTTTAGTATTTATTTATAGTTATTTCTTTATTTTATTTTTATTTAGTTATTTTAGTAGTTTTTTTAGTTTTATTTAGTTTATTAGTTATTTTTTTAGTATATTTTTATTTTTATTTTATTTTTTTAGTTTTATTTATAGTATTTAGTTTTTTTTTAGTTAGTTAGTTTAGTTTTTTTTATTTAGTATAGTATTTTTATAGTTTTTTTTTTAGTTTTAGTTTTTTTATTAGTTTTATTTTTTTAGTTTTATTTTTAGTTTATAGTTATTATTTTATTATATTTTTTATTAGTTTTTAGTTTATTTAGTTTATTATTTATTAGTATAGTTTTATTAGTTATATAGTTTTTTAGTTTTTAGTATTTTTTTTATTTTAGTTTTTTTTTAGTTTAGTATTTTTGTTTTATAGTTATTATTTAGTTATTTTAGTTTAGTTATTATATTTTTATTAGTTTATTATTTTTAGTATAGTTTTTTTAGTTTTTTATTAGTTTAGTTTATATTTTATAGTTTTTTAGTTTTTTCTTAGTAGTTAGTTTTTTTATTATAGTTTTTTTTTTAGTTAGTTTTTGTTTAGTTTTTATAGTTTTTTTTTTAGTTTTTTTTATTATTTTTTTATTAGTTAGTTTTAGTTTTTTATTTTTTATATTTTAGTTTAGTTTTTTTTAAGTTAGTTTTTTAGTTTAGTTTATTTTTTAGTATTTTTATTAGTTTAGTATTTTAGTTTAAGTTGTTAGTTAGTTTAGTTTTTTTTTTTAGTTTAGTTAGTTTTTATTTTAGTTATTTTTTTATATTTATTTTTAGTTATTAGTTAGTTTTTTATTATTTTTATTTTGTTTTTAGTTTTTATAGTTTTAGTTTTATTAGTTTATTGTTATTTTTTAGTTTTTAGTTTTTTTTTAGATTTTTTTTTATTTTTTTTTAGTTTTTAGTTAGTTTATTTAGTTTAGTTTTTTTTTATTTTGTTTAGTTTTAGTTAAGTATTTAGTAATTTTTTTTAGTTAGAGTTTTATATTATTTTAGTTATTTTTTTTTATCTTTATTTTTAGTTTTGTTTATTTTATTTTAGTTTAGTTATTTTTAGTTTAGTTTTTTATAGTTTAGTTAGTTATTATTAGTTTTAGTTTTTTTTTAGTTAGTTTAGTTTTTTTTTTTTTTATAGTTTAGTTTTAGTAGTTTTTTAGTTTAGTTAGTTTTTTAGTTTTTTTATAGTTATATTATAGTTAGTTTTTAGTTTTAGTTTATTTTAGTATTTTTTTATTTTTAGTAGTTATTTTTTAGTTTTTTTTAATAGTTTAGTTTTTATTTTTTTTATTTATTTTTAGTTATTTTTATTATTTTTAGTTATATTTATTAGTTTTTAGTTAGTTTTTTTTTTATTTAGTTTTTACTTATAGTTAGTTTTTCTTTTTATTTATTTTATTTTTAGTTTTAGTTTTTTTTGATATTTATTTTGATTTTTTTTATTTATAGTTATATATTATTTATTTATAGTTTTTTATTTATTATTAGTTTTTAGTTTTTTTTTTTTTTATTATTTTTTTTTTAGTTTTATTAGTTGTTTTATTTTATTATTTTAGTATTAGTATTTTTTTATATTAGTTTTTAGTTTTAGTTTTTATTTTAGTTTTTTATTTTTTCTTTTTTTAGTTATTTTTTTATTTTTTTCTTTATTTTAGTTTTTAGTTTTAGTTTTTTATTTTTAGTATTTTTAGTTTTTAGTATTTTTAGTTTTTTTTATTTATTTAAGTATTTTAGTTTTTTTAGTTTATTTTA
>JAIWJD010000277.1:0-12570 GCA_022818045.1 Neotoxoptera formosana | reverse complement strand
ACCCCAAAAACCCCCCAAACCCCCAAACCCCAACCGCAAGCCCAAACAAAACACAAAAAAAACGCCGAAAAAAACGAAAACCAAACACCACGACGCACAAAAAACCCAAGTAAAAAAAACCCGCCCCATAAAAAAAAACCAAACCAAACGCGCCCAAACAACAAAAAAACCCAAAACGACCCCCAAACGCCGACAAAAAAAACACCGCAAAAACGAAACACAAAAGCAACCGCAAAAGCCCCGGGAAAAAACGAACGCGGAACCACAAAACAAAACGGAAAAACACAAAACCGAAACAAAACAACGAAAACGAAACGAAAAACGACCCACGAAAACTACCAAAAAAAAAAAAAACAAAACCCCAACAAACACAAAAAAAAAAACCAAAAACCGCCGACGCCCCCCAAAAAAGAAAACCAAAACACAAAACAAAACGCCCGCGAACGAAAAAAAAAAAAAACCCAAAAAAACTTAAAAAAACGCAACGAAAAACACGGAACGCGAAAAAAACCGCCAAAAAACGCGAAAAACCAAGGGACCGGGCCCCGGGAAAACGCAAAAAAAACCAAACCCGCGCCCCAACCGAAACCCCCAAAACAAAACCCCGAAAACCGAATCAAAAACCAAAACACACCCGGGCCAAACAACCCCAACAAAAACACGACACAAAACAAAACGAAAACCGAAAACCGACAACGCGAACCAACCCCAACAAAACAACCCAAAACACACAACCCCCCAAAAAACGATAACAAACCAACGAAAACCCCAAAAAACAAACGACCCACCCCCCCCCAAAAACACAAAACACCGCCCGGAAAAAACAAAAAAAATAAACCACGGAAAACGGAAAAAACACACGGCGAAAAAAGAACCGAAAACCCGGGGGGCGAAACCCCCGGGGCCCAAAAAAACCCACAAAAACCACACCCCAAACCCCCGCGCCCCCCAAAAAAAAGCGACCGCCGAAAACCCCAAACAACCCGCAAACTCCCCCCCCAAAAAAACCGCCCCCGAACACCAAAACCAAAACCGACGCGACCCCCCGCGCGAAACCACCGACAATACGCGCAATGAAAACAACTCAAAACTACGAACCGAACACGCAACGTCAACAAACCACCTCGACGCGAACGAAAACAACAAAACACGACAAACCCGATCGAACATCTATACAAACAAAAACACGTACTGAAACCTGCGCGACACCACACGAACGCACACCGGAACCCGCCACGACCAGAACGACATACGACACGTACCAACTTCCGTTACCACCACGACGCCGCCGGACGAACGAGACGAAAACACGTTACACACAAAACAACTGACGAACGACCACATCAAACGTCGCGACGAAAAACAAACGAAAACTGATCTCGAGACGAACGATCGGATAACATCTCGACCACGACACGTTCGAACGACCGACAACCACCGACCGTACAACGACGCCCGGACGCGACGCGAACACCACGATCAACAACAGGAAACCGCTGACGAAACCACGTACCACCACACACCGATACGCACGAACAACGACGAAAACGAACGCGAACACCGAAACAGGACGTCGAACACACGCGCGACGAATAAAACCCACACTAAACGCCGAACCGCGACGCCACACGAATCTCGACGTCACTTAAAACGGACGAAACGTAAACGAAACGACCGACACACCGAACAACGACGACAGAACCACGACCGCACACGACCTAACGAACACGCACCACGAAAACGAACGACGAACCCCTCGACAAAACGAACAGATAACCAGGCTACGATACTCACGAACGGAAAAAAACGACGACCGCATCGTATGCGAACCGACCGAAAACGAATCAACCCTCGCAAAACCGACGCACGAAAACGAAAAAATAACACGATACGCTGCGCAATACGAACAACGGAAACGACGAAAATCGACAGCGCCCAGACACAACGATCACGACGAACGCAACAAGAAACCAACGTCACCATACCAACCACATACGACACACACTCGGAGGAGTAACGACACAGTACGCCAACGAAACGAACCTGAACCAACTACTGAACACGCACGAACGAACAGTAACCACACGAAACAAAACAACACTCGAATACGAGTCACGACGAGCCACTAACGACGCCGACAAAAGCCGAAAACGGCCAACACCAACGCAACGAACCAAACAACGACGATACAAAAAACAATAACTGACCCAAATCGCTCACACGTCGCACGAAAAGAACGAAATCACGCGCCAAACGTACCACGCGTACGACGTACGGTCGCGTACACCGAAACGCGATACGACACGACGACGCTAAAACGAAAAACCCAACAAACAAATCACCACGCGACGAAAATTAACACAACACGCAAAAAACTAGAACGACGAAACACACAACGCGTCACACGCGGACTCGCACCCCACACCGACACCTACTCAAACGACGCGCAGACGACAACGCACAACGCGACGCCAAAAACGAAACCCATACAACACGAACGACGGACGACAAACAAACACAATAACGAACAACAACGAAACCACGACAACAACAACAACGAACGCGAAAACAGAATCGCACGCCCGAGACGAAAACACTCAATCACACGTTAAACGACACTCTACACGAGAACGCACAACGAACGAACCGACAAAACACGAAACGACACGAACGCACACCGCACTCCCAAACGCGAACCGACGATGAAAAGACACAACGCGCCACGACGATCGATCACAACATCGGACGATACACGTACCAGACACGAAAACCGACGCACGAAACAACAACACACGCACACACCAACAAGGACCGTACATAGCAGACACGCGACCGACACGAAACACGACGAACCAAACTCTGACACACGTCCGACACAATCGCAACGCGAACGCCAAACAACGAAAAAACCGACCGACAAACGACCGACACAAACGACAGCGAAAAACGCGCCAACGACGACAACCACGATACAACGACAACAACGATATCAAAATCGGCACGCCAACACCGAACCGACTCACACGAACCAACGCACGAAAAACAACAAACGACAACGTCCCACGACGAAAAACGCCGAACCGGACCGAACACAAACGAACGCCTCAAACAACGACACTACGAACCACGACCACACCGAAGCCGAAACGAAAAAACAACGAAAAACTAATACCTCGACGAACGACGCGCAACACGACAACGTAAAAACGAACCAAGACACGCGTACGAACGCGGACACGAGAGACCAGAACGAACCACAAACAACACGACGAAACTCGAACACGCAAAAACCACACAAACAATCACAAATCCACGCGAATACCACAATAACGACGCGAACCGACACACCTCACGCACGCCGAACGAACGAAACACGATCACGACACAACGCCGCGACACCACGACCCTGAACGAACGCCGACACGAAAACGAACCAAACGAACAAAAAACACCGACCAGATAAACAAAACGAACGAACTCCACACCAACCGACCGACGAAAACAACGCAACGTCGAAATACACGACACGCGAAAACCGAACGAACCGACGACGCGAAACCTCAACCACGACACAAGACGTAACGAAACACGTCAATCTACGTCCACGATACGACTGCGAAAACGACCACGATAATACGCGCAACTACGATAGACGAACACAACGACCGAATACTAACCCACGACCCACAAACACAAACTCCGACTGATCGCGAACCCGACGACCGAACACGACCACGATACGTGCCCGCACGACAAAATACAATAAAACGGAAACCCTAGAAACGCTGCGACCGCCGACAAACGCACCGAACCGACGAACGGACACACACAAACTCATACCACACCGCGCTCAACGACGACAACAAACGAACTCGATAAACGCAAACACCGAACGAAAACACGAACGAACGCAACCGCCAAACGACGTCGACCGACGCGCTACGCGACACGACCAACAAAACGCAAAACAACGACGCGAAAAACAACGACGCGCCGAACCCCAACACTCGACGCAAAACTAACCGCGAACGAACAAACGACAAACGCAACGCACACGAATACGACGAAAACACACGAACCACGACACGCAGCAGACCCGACGACAGACAACACCTACACAACGTAATCGACGAACGACAGACACTCCCCGACACAACGACGAGCACCTAACGGACAACGCAAAACCGCGACGCGACAAAAACGTACGAACGAACCAAGAATAAACACGAACCACGAAAAAACGAACACCCGACGACGGCAATCCGCGAGCGCACCGAACTCGATGCGAAACATAAACAATATTACAACTAAACGTTCGAACAAAAACGAAACCGACCACCGACGCGTCTCAACGCGATAAAACCGCGCGACCGACTACCAAACACACCAACGACACGACAAACCGAAACCGAACGTTCGAAAAACGACCCCGACGAACGCGAACAACACGTATACGTAGAGCACGAACGACACCATACGGACCACATCGAACACAACATCGATACCGCACGACGACGACCTACGATACGTACGAACACAACGAACGAACGAAGACAACAAAACAATCACGAAACACCGAACGAAACCCCCACTGAACGCCGCGGACGATCCAACGACCGAAAAACGATAAACGCACGTCAACACACTCTCACAAACACCACGACACCAAACTCACCACCGAAAACGCGACGACCGACCGACAAACACGAACGAACGCACGACCGAACAACGCCGCGCAAAACAAACGCACGACGCACGACGCAAAACGCGACTCGAACGACGACGAAACATACCAACGAACACGCACGAAAACGGTACCGCGCACAACGACACGTACGATAAACCGCGAAATACGACACGACGAACCCTAACGCCCCACGCAAACACGAACAAACGAAAACACGAACAACACCGTGCACGAACAACGCGCCGAACTGTCGACGCAAACAAAAAACAACAAAACCCGAAACACGGCGACGAACGCGACAACCAACTACGACAAACGACACGAATACGAACACGCGCGAGAAACGCCCGACCCATACGCGTCGAACCACGACGTTACTACCAAACGCAAACGCGACGCGATAACGACCCCCAACAAACGTCAACCAAACGACGACGCACCAAAACCGTCACGACAAGAAAAAAACCGACACAAAACCCCCCCCCGCACGGGACGAAACGCAATACGACGACCACGAAACACGCACGACGACCAAAACGACCGAACGACGAACCAGCAACACTAAAACAACCGGACCGGCACTCAAAACGCGCTACACTCAACGACACGACGCGACACGAAACACAACACGAACGACCGAACCTCACGTACGCATACACCCGCGACGTCAGACCTCAACGCTAAAGCGCACGTCGCGAACGAACGAAAACACGCACAACGCAAACAACATAATAACTGAAAAAAAAAAAAACGCACGACAAACGAACGCTACAACCGACGCCGACGAAACACAAAAACCGACTGAACTAAACTACAGAACGACCACGCGCGTAAAAACACAACCACACACCATCGACATCACACGCTCACACGCCACGCCGAACACGCGACGACGACCAACGAGACGCGAACGGCCGAAACGACACACGGACGACGCGGTACGGACAAACGCACGTACCAGAACGAACACGAAAAAAAAACTCGCACGAACGTAACGCGAAAACCGAAACAAAAAAATCAACGAACACCGCAACACGCCTGACGACTAACACGAACTACAAAACGCACGCAACCACTGTCGCGACGCGACACAACAACCAAAACGGGAAAAAAACTCGACACCGAAAAACTACGCGAACACGACCGACCGACGAAACACGACGCGCGCACTCGAAACGAACACACGACGACGACCCGACAAAACACGAAAAACACGCAAACATCGAAACCACGCACACACGGCGACGAACACACGACGAAACGAACCGAACACAACACGCGCCCGCCAAACACACGCAAAACCCACCCCCCACGAACGAACAAGACGAAAACGCACAAGCAACTCGACCGCACGACCGAACGACCGAACGACGATAAAAACCGAAACGAAACGAAAACAAAACGCCAAACCCGAACGAACCCCGCACAAAACGACGAAACGAAACGCCGACAAACGAACGCGAAAACAAAAGGGAAACGAAACGAAACGCCGAACGAAAAACGACTCAACACGACCGACGACCCCGCCACCCGCGAAAAACACGAAACACGCGACACCGCTGCGAACACACAAAACGACACGAACGACGAACAACGAACCCGGATACGACGAAACACCACGCGACACGCGAAACGACGACACGACAACAAATAAGAACGCAAACACCCGACATCGAACGAACAACCAAAAAAAAACGAACCCCACGAACGACCAACCCCGAAAACGACGCACGAGCAACACGAACACAACGCCGGAGAAACGCCACCACGAACGACACGACAGCACAACCCGGACAACGAAAAACACGAAACGACAACGACGAACCAACGACGGAAACACAGGGACGAACCCCACAGACCGAAAAAACGCGAACCGGACAAGAGAAGAACACGCACGAGCGAACTGAAAGAAAACGACAAAACGTCGAACCGAACGAACGAAAAGACCACACGACGCTAAACACGACACCCAACAAACACAAGACAACGAGTAACAATACACGAACACGAAAAACGAAAAAACAACGATACGACACACCCCGCGAAAAACAAACGACCAAACGACACGACGAAACAAAACACGACAAAACCACCAGAACACAAACCAACAAAAAACAAAAAACGAACGACAACCGACAAGAACACGAACAACGATACACAAAAACGCCGCGAACCCGAAACGACACGAACAACATCAGAACACAAAGACGAAAACAAAAACAACGCAAACAATCGACAAACCGAAAACACACCCAAAACGACGAACGCGAAACGACGACACACGCACGAACGACGACATAAAAAACAAAACACTAAAACACACGAAAAACCAAACGCAAACGCACAATAACGAACGAACAACACCACAAAATAACACACGACGCAACACAACAAAACGAAAAACAAACACAACGAAACGAACGAACACGAAGGAACGAACGGACGAAAAAAACAAACGGACGACGCCGACACAAACGAACACAAACGTCGACAACCGACACGCGACCACGAAACGAAACGACACGAACACACACGACACACGCACAAACGCCACGCGAACAAACACACGACAAACCCGACCGAAAACACGAAAAACAACGAAACACGAAAAAACAAAACCCGACAACAACAGAACAACGAACGAAACCGACACGGACGAAACAAAAACAAAAACGAAACAAAAAACAACAAAAACACAAAACAACAACACGAAAACACCGGAAAACAAACCCAACAAACCGAACACCGCAAACAAAAAACACGAAAACCAAACAACAAAACACGAACCAAAAAACCAACACGCAAAAACAACCGAAAAACACGACCAAAAACGACAAAAAACACACGAAAAACCACAAACAAAACAACGAAAAACCAAACATAAACGCGGAACAAAACAAACCGTAAACCAACAAACACAAAACGAACAACACAACCAACTCCCGACAAACACAAACAACAAACCCACACCCAAACAAAACGAACACCCAAAAACAACCGAAAAAAACGAACACAGAAAAACAACGAACAAAACAAAACAAACCGACAAAAACGCACGACAACCAAACAAACGAACAAACAAAAACAAAAAAAAAACCCAACAAAACGAACGAAACGACCGAAAAACAAAACACAAACTGACACGCACAAACGACAAAACACAACAAACACAAAAAAAAACCAAACACGAAAAAAAAAAAAACCAAAACCAAAAAAAAAAAAAAAAAAACCCAACAAACGATCAAAACCACTTAAAAACAACAATAACCAAAAAACCCCGAAAAACACCCAAAACACAACACGAACAAAAAAAAACACCGAACAAAACCCCCCCCCCCACCGCCCCAGACAAAAGGGAACCCAACGAAAAACCAACAAAAACAAACCCCGGAAACACCCCATCCAACTAACACAACGAAAATACGAAAAAAACAACCCACACAAAAAAACAACACAATCCCCCCCCACGTAAATAAAAAAACGAAAACAAAAAAAAACCACTAACCCACAACCAAAAACAACCCACCAAACTCGTTACCCCCAAACAACCCCAACAAAAACCCAAAAACCCCAAAAAAAACCGAGACAAACCAACAAAAAAAAAACTCCCAACGAAGACAACAAAACAACAAAACACCAAAAGATCTAAAAACAAAACCAAAAATAAAAACCCAAAAACACAAACCAGTATCAACAGAACAAACTCCGGAAAAAACGACCCCAAAACCGAAACAAAACCAAAGCACAAAAACCCCTGATCATAGTAAAAACACGCAAAAAACTACCAAAAACCCCAAAAACACAAAACGTAAAACCAAATCACCCGAAAAAACAAACAACCCAAAACGAAAACACAACCAACAAACACCACAAAAACCCAAACCACATGATACCTCAACACGAGTCAACAATCCAATCACCAAACAAAACCCCATAAACCACAAAAAAACCAACCAGAAACACACAGAGACCCCACGACCCAAAAAAAACCGAAACACCCAAACGACAAACGAAATCAAAACCGTATTAAGCAACAAAGGGAAAAACCAACCCCAAATCACGAATAAACAACAAACAACCCAAACAAACCCGAACGAGGGGATACTAATAGACCCAACAAACCCCCACAACCAAACCCCTCACCCAAAAAATACGACACTCACCGAAAAACCCAACAAACAACCAAACCCACGCTCAACAATACAACCACCCAACGCGCCCACACACGAAAACCAACCGAAAAGACGGTTAAAAAAACCCCCGCAACCACGAAAAACAAAAACAATAAAACCCAATCCCGACACAAAACCACGCCCGAAATAAGATCAAGATAACCCGATACAGTAGCCAACAACCCAAACAACCCAACAAAAACCTCAAATGAAAAATCCCACCCCCACGACAAATCAAAACACGACATAGTAAAACCAAACACCAATAAACAAAAACACCCCAGAACCACAGAATAAAAAACAAAACTCCGCCGACCAAAAACACAACAAACCAAAAAACCCCAAAACCCCCCAAACAACCCACGACAGAAACAAAAAACAAACCCCTACGACCACCAAAACCAAAAACACCCCAAAAAAACACCGTATAACTAAAACAGAAAACAAAAAGAAAAAAAACCCCCAAAAAAAAGACAACACAACACCAGTCAAAAGGGGAAAACAAACAAACAAACCCCAAAAAAACCGAACGACCCCCCCGAAAACACACCCACAAACAAAAAACAACCAAAAAAAAACAAAACTCAACGAGTAATCTCACACAAAAAACCATACAAAACAAAATCAACAAACCCCACCACAAACCAAAAAAAAGAGACAAAAACAAAAAAAACCAAACACCCCCAAAAATCACAGGCACCCCACCGAAAAAACCAAAAAACCAACCAACAACACAAACAACAAAAACAACCAACACCCACAAACACAACCAAACAAACCCTAAAACGAAACAAACACAAAACAACCCACCAACCCGACAAAAACAACCGACTAACCACCAAACAAAACGAAAAACTAACAACCAAACGAAAACCAAAAAACCCAAAAATTGAGAAACCACCCCCCATAGAAACCAAAACCAACCACCCCGAGAAACTAAACCCCCTAACAACAAACAAAACCCCCAGCACCAAACAAAACAAACCTAACCAACCCACACCCAACAAAAAAAAAAAACTACAAAACCAAAACACAAAAAAAAAACCCAAAGTGAACAACGGCCCCAAACGTAAAACCCGAAAACAACAAACCAAAACCCCACAACCCCGACCAAATTAAACAAACGCAAAAAATAAACAATACAAAACACGACCCAAAACAACAAAACCCCCCCCCGACAAAACAATTTAAACCAAACCACAACCAAACAAAAAAATAAAACAACAAAAACCCCACCAACCCAAAAACAGACGATAATAACAGCCCCCCCACAAACGCTAGCACCCAAACAAAAACAGAACCAACCACAAAAACCAACACAAAAAACCCCCACAAACCCCAACCACCCACCCAACACCAACCCCACCAGAAAGAACCCCCACCAAACCCAAACCCCCCCAACACAGAAAAAAACACAACCCACCACCCCAAAACAGATCCCACAAAAACAAACACACAACGCAACGATAACGTACAAAAAATCCACCGGGGGGGGGGGGATAACCGCAAACATGGGGGGGACAACCACACACAACAACACACCAAACCCAAACACAACCCCCACGAACAAAAACACCAAACGCCCAAAAACAACCCAAAAAAAACCCGAAAAACCCCACAACAAAACCCCAAAAAACCCGAAAAAAAGTAAATTAACCCGAAAACAAAACCAAACGAAACCCCCGAAACAACGAAAAAAAAACAAAAATAAACAAAATCAACCCCGAAAACGAACCCCAAAAAAAAAAAAAAAAAAATCCAAAAAAAAAACAAAAAAAACAAAAACAACCAAAACCCAAAAAAAAAAAACAAAAGAACCAAAAAAAACGAAAAGGGTAAAAACATAAAAAGAAAAAAAAACCCCGAAAAAAAAAAAAAACCCAAAAAAAAACACAAAAAAAAAACAACACCCCCCAAACCCAAAAAAAAACCCCGAGGGCCCAAGGGGAAAAAAAAACCCCCAAAAAACGAAAAAACGAACCAAAACAAAAACCAAAAAAACCCGACACCCCAAATAAAAACGCGAAAACCAACGCAAAAACCAAAAAAAACAACCGCAAAAACCCCAAAACGAAAAAACCAAAAACAAAAAAAAAAAAACCCCAAACCCAAAAAACCAACCCAAAAAAACCCAAAAAACCCAAACCAAACCCAACAAAAAAAAAACCGAACGAAACACAAACAAAACAAAAACAAACGCGAAAAACCCACACAACAAAACAAAAAACAAAAAAAACAAAAAAACCCGCGCAAAAACAAAAACGAAAACACAAAACGAACCCCAACGCCGAAAAAAAAAACCAAAAAAAAAACAGGGAAAACCCAGCCAAAACCCAAAAACAAAAAACCGAAAAACGAAAAAAAAAAAAACGAAAAAACAGGGGAAACCAACGAAAAAAAAAAAAAGACCCAAAACCTAAAAAAAAACCTAACCAAAAACCCAAAAAACCCAAAAAAACAACCAAAAAAACAAACCCCGAAAAAGGAAAAACCCCAAAAAAACCCAAAAAACCCCAAAACCCCAAACAACGAAAACAAACCCCGAAAAAAAAAACCAACAAACAAAAAAAGCCAACAAAAAAAAAACCCAAGAAAGCAAAAAACAAAAAAAAAACACGACGAACGAACGAAACCCCCCAAAAAAAACAAAAAAACCCCCAACCCCAAAAAACGTAACCAAACTAAAACCGAAAAAACCCAAAAAAAAAACCCCCAAAAAACCCCCAACCAAACCCCGCGCCAAAACCCAAAAAACAAACAAAAAAAAACCCCCCGGAAAAAACCGCCCCAAACCCCCCCTAAAAAAAAAAAACCCAAACAAAAAAAACCCACAAAACCCCAACAAAAAAACCCCAAACGAAACCGGAAAAAAAACAAAAAAAAAACCCCAAAACAACAAAAAACGAAAACAAACAAAACGCGAACAAAACCCCAAAAAAAAAAAAAAACAAAAACACAAAAACCCAAAAAAAAAAAAACCCCCAACGAACGCCCCAACCCAAAAACCCCAACCAAAACCCGACACCGGAACGAAAAACAAAAACCCCCCAAACCCAAAACACGGGGGAAACAAAACACCAAAAACAAAAAACCCAACGCGAACAAAAAAAAAAAACGAAAAAAAAACAAATAACGAAAACCCAAAAACCCCCCACAAACCCCAAAAAAAAACCCAATAAACAAACCCCAAAACCGGACACAAAAAAAAACAAAAAAACGCAAAAACCCCGGAACCCGAAAAACCCCCCCAAAAAAACAAAAACCCAACCAAACAAACAAACACAAAAAAAGGGAAAAACAACCGGAAACCCCGAAAAAACAACACGAAAAACCCCCAAAAAAAAACAAAACCCCCCAAAAACAAAAAACAACCCCCCCGAAACAAAGAAAAACCCAAACAACAAAAAACCCGGCCAAAAAAAAACAAAACCCCAACAAGGGGAAACCCAAAAACAAAAACCCAAAACCACAAAAAAAAACCCCGAAAACAAAAAAAAACCAAAACACAACCCCACAAAAAAAAACAAAGGGAAACCCCAACAAACCCAACCCAATTTAAAACCCCAAACCCCAAACCCGGGGCACAAACAACGAAACCACAAAACAAAAAACCCAAAAACACACGAACAAAACAAAACCCACGAACGACACACCCAAAACAACCCAAAACAAACGACCCAAAACAACACCCGAAACACAAAACGAAACACA
>JAIWJD010000276.1:0-12699 GCA_022818045.1 Neotoxoptera formosana | reverse complement strand
AAGAGCAAGGGGAGGGGCAAGAAGGGGAGAGAGAAGTAGAGGAAAGGAGAAAAAAGAAGACGCGCAGCAGAGAGAAGAGAGAAAGACAGGGAGAGAAGAGAGAGAGAGAGCAGAGAGAAGGAAGCAGAACCAGAAAGAGAGACAGGAGAGCAGAAAAGAGAAAGACGGAAGAGAAGAAAGAGGTGAAGAGAGCAGAGGAGGAAAGAGAGGCAGAAGAGGAAAAGAAGAAGGAGACGGAAAGAGAGAGAGGAAGAAGGAGAAGAGAGCAGGAAGAGAGAAAAGAGAGGAGAACAGAGGAAGAAGAACAGAGAAAGCAGAGAGTAAGAGAAAAGAGAGAGAGAAGAGGAGAGAGGAGAGATAAGAGAAGAGAGACGAGAGACGGAGACAAGAGAGAGAGAGAAGAGAAGAAGAAGAGAAGAGGCAAGGAGAGAGAAGAAGAGAGAGAGAGAAGAGGAAGACAGAGAGAGAGAGAGAGAGAGGTACAAGCGAGAAAGCGAGAGCAAGAGAGAGAGAAGAAAGAGAGGAAAGAAGAGAGAGAGCAGAAGCAAAGAGAGAAGCCAGAGAAGAGACAGCAGAGAGAGAGAGAGAAGCGAGAGAGAAGAAAGAAAGAAAGAGAGAGAGAGAAGAAGAGCAGAAGGAGAAGAGAGGAGAGAAAGAGAAAAGAATAGAGAGAACGAGGAAGAAGAGAAGAAGAGAGAGGAAGAGAGAAAGAGTAGAAGAGAGACAAAGTGAGAGGAAGAGAAGAAGAGACGCAGAGGAAAGTAAAGGAGAAGAGAAGCCAGAAAAGCAGAAGAGACAGAGAGAGAGAGCAAGAAAGAAGAAGAGGAGAGAGACAGAAAGAGAAGATGGGGAGAAAAGAAAGAGAGCAGAGAGAGAAGAAGAAGAGAGAAAAGAAGACAGAAGACAAAGAAGAGCGGAGAGAGAGAAGCACACGGAGAAGAGAAGGTAGAGGAACAAGAGAGAGAAGCAAGAAGCGAGAAGCAGAGAGCAGTGACAACGCAGAGAGAAGGAAGAACAAAGAGAGAGAGACAGAGAAGGAGAAGAGAAAGAACGAAGAGAGAAGAGAGATAGAGACAGAGAGCAAGAGAGAGACGCAGAGAGAAGAACAGAGACAAAGAAGAGAGAGAGAGAAGAGGAACCAAGAGAGAGGAGAAGAGAGAGAGGAAGAAGGAAGCCAGAGAAGGAGAGGAAGATAAAAAGGAAGAAGAGAAAAGAAGAGAGAGCGAAGAGAGGAGAGAAGGAAGAGAGGAACAGACGACTAAGCGAAAGAAGAAGAAGAAGAGCGAGAGAAGCGGAGAAGAGGGCGAGGAGGAAGAAGGCGCAGAAGGATAAGGAAGAAAAGAGGAGAACGGAAGAGGAGAGAGAGAAAGCAGAGAGAGAGAAGAGAGAAGGAGAGACGAGGCGAAGAAGAGAAGAGAAGAAGGAGAAAGAAGAAGAGGAAGCAAGAGAGCGAGGAGAAGAGCAGGAGGAGGACAGAAGGAAGTTAGAGCCGAGGTAACGAAGAAAAGAAGAGAGAGGAAGCAGAACGCAGACAGACGAGAGAGTGAAGAAAGATCAAAGAAAGGGGCAAGGCGAGAGGGATAAGGCGAAGAGAGCGTCAAAAGAAAGAAGAGCGAGGGGGAAGAAGTAGTAGCGACAGCAGGAAAAAAGAGGAGGAGCGGCACACAAGTAGGGAGAAGCGAACAGAAAAGAGGAGAGCAGCTAAAAGACGAGACAAGAGAGCGGAGCAGGGAAGATGGAGAGAAGAAAACAAGAGAAGGAGAAGGGAAAGAAGGAGGAAAAGGAAGAAGAGGAAAAGAGAAGAGGTAAGAGAGAAGAGAGAAAAACGGAGCATAATCAGGAGCACAAGAGGTAAGAGTAGCGAAGACAAAGGTAACCGAGAGCAGGAAAGGAGAAGACGACAGTAAAGCGAGGCTTAAACCATAGAGGAGAGGAGAAAGAGGAAGGAAAAGAAGAGCAGACTCACACCGCACCACAGTGAAAGACAATAAGAGCAGGACAGAAGCAAGAAGAGGAAGGGAAACAACAGGAGAAAAGGAAGCGACAGGGACAAACTAGAGAAAGAGGAGGCAGAGGGAAGAGAAGACGAGGCGAGCACAACAGTAAGGAGACAGATGAAGAAGGAAGGAGATCAGGAAAGAACGAAGAGAAAAAGAGACGAAAGAGCAGGGTAAGAAAAAGCCGAGCAGAAGGAAAGAGAAGAGAGATAGCAAGAGCAGACAAAAGAAGGAGGAGAAAGGAAGCCGGAAAGAGACAGGCAAGGACACGGAGGGAATGGGAGGGAAAAGAAGAATAAGAAGACAGAAGCAAGGAGAAGAAGAGAAATAGGCAACGAGGGACAAAGGGAGAGAACAGAGACGGAGGGGAGAGGGAGAGAAGAAACAAAGTAAGAGGAGAAAGGGAGGGAGGCCACAGAGAGAGAGTCCCCCCCCAAAAAAGCACAGAGAGTAGCGATAGAGGGCGAAGAGCAGAGAAAAAGCGATAGGAAAGGAAGAAAAAAGTATAAAAAGAGACAGGGGAGGAGAACAGGAGAAAACGAGAAGCAGACGGCGTACTAGCCGAGAGAAAAAGAGCAGTAAACAGGAGAAGAGCAGAAGTGGAGAAGAAGCGGGGGGAGGAAAAGAAGAAGTAGAAGGAGAGCGGACAGTAGAAAAGAAGAAAACGAGGCAGAGAACAAGAAAGGGAGAAGGGGGAGAAGAAAAGACGAAGAAGAAAGGGCGAAGGAGAGTGGCCAGTAAGAGGAAAGTAGAAAAGAGAAAGGAGAGGCAAGAAAAGGAGAGAGAGACCAGGAAGGCAGGAGAAAGAAAAGGAAAAACGCAGAACAAAGCAGGGGAAGACGCAACAACAAAGAGGAGGAAAGGCGAGAGAGAGGGGAGAGAAGAGAGAGGGGGAGAGAAGCGAGAGTGAAAGAAAGGACAAAATCCCAAGAGAGAGCGAGGCAGAGAAAAAAAGCGAAGGAGAAGGGCAACGAGAAGAGGACCGAAACGGAGAAGGTAGGAAGGAATGAAAACGAAGAGGAGAAAGGAGGAGGAAAAGCAAAGAGGTCAAAGTAGGAGAGAGAAGAAAGAAAGAAAAACGGAGAGAAGAGACAACAGAACGTAAGGCGAGAAGAGAGAAAACAGCATTAGACACCAAAGCGACTCAGCAGAGAAAGAGCACAGGGGAGCAAGGATGAAAGACGCGAGGGGAAAGAGAAAGCGCAGAGAGAGAAACAGAAGCAAAGGAGGCAGAGTAGCAGAAAAAGGGAAAGAACAGAAAGAGAAGAGAGCAGAAAGGCAGAGGAAGGACAAAGAAAGAAGGGAGAGCAGAGAGACAGAGGATAGAAGGAAAACAGGCCGGGAGAAAAGGAGACGAAAACAAGGAGGGAGAGAGAGAGGCAGAAGAAGAGGGAGGAAGAGCGAACAGAGGAGAAGCCGAGAAGGAGAGAAAGAGAGAGAAACGGAGAGAAAAGGTTAGGAGAAGAGAGGGCAGACAGAGAAAAAGAAGAGAGAGTCTAAGGAAGAAAGAAAAAGGAAGCAAGAGAGGCAGAGAGGGGAGCCAGAGCGGGGCGGGGGCGAGAAAGAGGACAAGAAGAAGAAGGGGGACGAACCAAGAGAGAAGGGGCGAGAGCAAGAAGAGGGAAAGAGGAGAGAAAGAAAGAGAAGATGAAAAGAGAGCGACGGAGTAGAGAAGAGAGCGGGAGGAAGGAAAAGGCCAGAGAAGCAAAGAAGAAGCAAGGAGAGGTCTAGAGGCTGACGAAAGGAGGCCAGACCAGAAGGAGAAGGAGTACGAAACGAAAAGAGAGAAAGAGCGCCCGGAAAGAGGTACACGAAAACCAATAAAAGCAAGAGAGAAAAGCAGGAAAGGGACAGGGGAGACAGGAGAGGGAGGAAAAAGAAAAGAAAAGAGAAAGGCAAAGAGAAAAACGAGAGAGAGCGGGGGCAGGGTACAGAACTAAAGAAGCGGAAGGTAGACGGGAAGAGCAACAGGACAGAGAGAGCGAGGGGAAAAGGAGGAGAGGGGAAAGGAACGACAGAGGATCAAAAAGAAGGAGAGAGAAAAAGGTAGAAAAAGAAAAGGGAGAAAGGCAGAGGAAAGAAAGTAAGAAGACCGACGGGAGAAGCAGCGAAAAAAGCACGCGAGGAAGAGGAAACGAAGAGGGAAGAGTGGAGAGACGGGGAAAGAGTAGAGGGAGAAAGAGGGCAAGCAGGTTGAGAGAGAGAGAAGAGAGGCCCCGACGAAGGAAAGGAGGAAAGGGTTAGAAAGGGGTGGCAGACGGAACACGCCAAAGAGAAAAGGAGGAAAGCAGAGATAAGGAAAAGAAGGAGAGGTAAAGGAGCAAGGAAGAGAGAAGGAATAGTACAAAGAAAGGGGCAGAGCGAGAGACGAGGCAAAAGGCAGAGAAGAGAGGAGGAGAGAAGAGAGGGTAGAAGAACGACAGGGAGGAAGAGAGGGAGAGCGCGAAAGGAGAGGAGGTAGGTCGAGCCAGAAAAGTCGAAGGGAGAGGAGAGAAGAGAAGAAAGGTTCAAAGAAAAAGGGGGCGAAGAGAGAGAGGGACGCGCACAAGAGGCAGAAAGAGGACCGAGCGAGAGGAAAAGGGAGGGAGAGGGCAGAAGAAGAAGGAGAAAAGAACTGGCGCAAGGTAGAAGAAGAGGAGAGAGGACAAAAGAGCAGCGGAGAGGAGAGCCCGGGAAAAGAGAGAACGGAATGGAGGAAGAAAGAGGGAAAGAGAGAGAGGAGCGAAGAGACGAGAGGGTAGGATGAGGAGAAAGGCGAGGAAGAAGCAGAAAGAAGAAGAGTAACAGAGAGAGGGGAGGCGATGAAAAGAATGAGGAAGAGAGGAGTTAATAGGAGAGACATATAGCAAAAGAACGAGGAGAGGAAGGCAAAATACAGAAGGAGAGGAAAAGAGGAACGTAAAAGAGGCAAGGAAGTAGAAGAAGAGGAAGATGGAGAAAAAGCGCAAGAGGGAGCAACAGAAGGAAGAGAGAGGGACGAAAGAGAAGGGAGAGGGAGGGGACGGAAGAAGGGTACACAGGAGCGAGAGAGCCCGGAGAGAAGAGGACAGAAAGCAAGCCAAGAGCGAACGAAGAGCGACCAAAGATAAGGGGGGGGGGGGAGACAGCGAAGAAGAAAAGAGGAGGACAGGAGAGGAGGAAGGGGGAAAGGCGAGAGGGAGGGCGGAGGAAAAGGAAGACTAAAACTGAGAGAGAGGCAGCGAGGAAAAGAGAGAAGAACAAGCAGAAAACAGAAAGGAAAATAACGTAGAAGAGAAGAAAAAAAAAGGAGGCAAAAAGTAGAGAGAGTAAAGGAGCCGGAGGCGGCAAAAGGAGAGAGAAGAGAGACCAGGAGGACACCAAGAGAGGGGGAGAAAGAAAGAGGATAGGAGGAGAGATAGAGAGAGAGGTAAAGCGAGCAGGAGAAAGAAAAAAGGGAAGGGGAAAGGAAGGAAGGGAAGAACGGCAAGGAAGAAAAGGAAAGCAAAGGCAGGAGGTAGCATGAGAGCAGAGGAAGAAGAAAAAAGAAGCAGAAGAGAGAGGTAGGAAACGAAAGGAAGCAAAGAACAAGAGAAGCAAAAAAAGAGAGAGGAGATGACAGATAACAAGAAAGCGGGAGAAGGAAAAGCAGGGAAGAGGAGGGACGGGCGCGACGTGGAGGGAGGAACAGGCGAAGAAAAGCAGGGAGGAGGAAGAGAGTACAGACAAAGCAAGAAGAAGAAAAGAAGGGGAAAGAGGAAAAGAAAGAAAAAGAGAAGAGAAAGAAGAGAGGAGAAAGAGCGAAGAGGCAGGAGTAGCGGGAAAAAAGAGATAGAGAGGAGAAGGAGAAAGACAAGGAACTAGGCCGGATAGCAGCACTAAACCAGGAAACCAGGAGAGAGGAGAGAGAGGAGGAAAGAGGGGAGGAACAAGGAGAGGGAAAGGGATAGAAGGCGTGAAAGAGGTACAAGGGCGCATAGAAAGGCAAGAAGTGTAGGAAGGGAGAGACAGCAAGAAGAGAAGAATAAGGCAGAAGAGCAAGAGAGACCAGGGAAAGAGAAGAAGCAGGGGAGGGGAAAGAAAAGAGGCGAGAGAGAGCAAAGAGAGAAAGAAAAAGAAGCGAGGGGAAGGACGAGGCAGGAGAGGATAAAAGAAAAACAGAAAGAAAGAAGAGGAGAAGCAAACACAAGAAGAGACAGAGAGAAGGAGAAAAGAGACAAAAAGGAGGATCGACCAGGACGAAAAAAGAGACGGAAAGAAAGGAGAGAGAGGAGAAGAGGGGAACGAGAGGTTAAGAAAGAGCAAAAAGCAAAAAAGGGAAAGAGGAGGGCGAGGCAGCGGAGGAGAAGGAAGACAAAGAAGGAGAGGGACAAAAGAAAGGAAAAAGAAGAGGCCAGAAGGAGTAGAGACGATAGAGCAGAGGGAAACGGAAGAAACAAGGAGAGATACAGAGAGAGAAGGAGACAAGGCACAAGCAAAGAGAGAGAAAAGGTAAGCAAGGGAGAGAAGCAGAAAGGAAGGGAGAAGAAACACGAAAGAGGAACGGAGGAGAGAGAGCGAAAGGGAAGAGAGATAGGAGGAAGACCAAAGAGAAAGAGGAAGAAACCAGGAGAGAACGGCGCGTAGAAGTCAAAAAGGAAAGTCGAAGAGCGGCGTACGCAGGGAAAAAGACGAGAGAGAAAGAAGAGGGGCAGAAAAGGGAAAGAGAGGGAAACAGAAAAGAGAAAGAGGCAGGAGAAGAAGAGGAGCGAGGCGCGAGCAAAGCCTAAAAGGAGAAGAAGGAGAGAATCGAAACAAATGCGCGAACACGGTGAAAGGTCGAGAGACAAGAGAGAACGCAAGAAGAAGGGAGAGCAGAAGGAGGGGTAAAGAAAGAGAGAAAACCAGAAGAAAAAAGAGGAAAAAGGAGAATCGAGGCAAGGCCGACGAGGCCAGAAGAAGAAAATGAGGAGCGACTCCTACCCCCAAACCCAGGGAAAAGTAGGAGACCAGGGAACAGATAAGGAAGAAAACGACGAAGGGAAGAAGAGAGGAGGGCTGTCTAGAGCAGAGAAAGAGACATAGAGAGAGAAAACGAGAGAAAGAGAGAAAGAGGGAGAGAAGGCGCAGGGAAAAAAGAGGAAAGAGGGACGCGGATCTGAAAAGAGGAAGAAGCAGGGTAGAAGCAAGACGGAAACAGAGAAGGGGGGGGAAGGGAGAGGAGAAAGAGAGAAAGAAGGGAAAGAGAGAGAAAACAGAGAAGGGAAGCGGGAAGACGAAGGAGGAAGGAAGCGACAAAAGAGAAGGAGAGAGAGAAAAAAAGAAAAGGAGACGCAGGCAGAGGATCGAGAGCCATAGGTAGGAAAAGGAAGGGAGGAAGGGAGAAAGAGGGGAGACGGAGAGAAAGAGAGAACGGAGAGAGAGAACAGGAGGCGAGAGAAAGGAGGAGCAGAGAAGAGAGATGAAGAAGGAGGAAAGAGGCAAAGAATAGCCACGAGAGAGAAGGGAGAGCGAGGGAAACGGAAAGAGAGGGAGAGGAGAAAGGGAGAAGAGAACGAGGGTAGGGAGAAAGCAACCAGAGAGTAACGAGAGCGTGAGAGGAAAACAGAGAAGAGAAGAGGAGGAAAGCGGGAGAGATAGGAAGAAGCGAACAGCAGGTTAAAAAGAGAGCTAAAAGGGAAAGGAGAAGAACACACGAAGAAAGAAGAGAAAGGACAAAGGGAAAGGAGAGGAAGAGAGGAGGAAAGAAGAGAATGATAGGCGAAAGAAGCAAGGGCAGAGGCAGGAGAAGTAGAAAAAGAGATAGGGAAGAAAAGGGGAGAAAAGATGAAGCGAGAAGGAGAGAGGGCGAAGCAAAAGAAGAGGGGAGCGACAAAGGGAGGAGGAAATGAGGGAGAGTGGAGAAGGGGAAAGAAAGAAAGTGCAGAAAGAGAAAGAGGACAGGCGAGGTGGAGGAGAGAAGAGAGAGCGAAGAAGGAGGGGAAGAAGAAGAGGACAAAGAAAGAGGAGGAGGCCACAAGAACGAGAGGGAGAGCCAGAGAAGACAGAAAAAAAAAGAAAAGTAAAGGAGGAAACGAAAAGGAAGGGGCAAGAAATAAAGACACAGAAAGTAGGGAAGAGGAGCCGAAGGAAAAGGGGAAACGAGGTAGAGAAGGAGAGATCAGAGGGAAGAGAGGGAAAAAACGCAAGGAGAGGCGAAAGAAGAGAAAAGAACAGAGCAAGAAGAGAGGAGAGAAGAAGGTCAGCAAGGGGGAGGGAAGAAGAGTAGGGAGGGAGGAAAAAGGAGGAGGAAGAGATGAAGAATAAGAGAGAGGGCGAGAAAAGAGTAGGGACACGAGCGCAGAAAGGGAAAAAAGAAAGAAAGGAAGCGGAGGTACAAAACTAATCAAACCACCCACTACATAGTCCAACAGGAAGAGGAAAGCAAGAGAAGGAGGAGGACGGCGAGGCGGAGAAAGGAAAGAAGAAGATAGAGAAAGAGCGGCAGAGAGGAGAAGAGGGAGGGAAAGGAGAACACGAAAGGAGGACAGAGGAGAGATGGTTAGAGAAAGAAGCGAGACGACAGAAACAGAACAGGAGGAAGAGAGAAGCCAAGAGAGAGATAGAACGACGAAAAGGGAGATAAAGGAGGGGAAGGGAAGCGAGTAGGATCAAGAAGCGAGAAAGAGAAGAAGAGGAGCAGAGAGATGCAGGGGAGAGCCCACAGACGCCGAATAGAAGGGAGAGAAAAGAAAAGCAGAGAGGGGGTAGATGGATGAGGCGGAACGAAAACACTAATCAAGGAGAGAAGACGGAGGCAGGAAGCACGGAAAGCAGAACCACCCAGAGAAGCGAAAGGAAGACACACAGATAAGACAAGGATAAGAAGGATAACGAGGGGAGAGACAAGAAGGAGGGGAAAAAAAAGAGGCAACGGACGTGAACGAAGAAAGCAGGAGCGAGGAGACGCCGAGACACGGAGGGGGAAGAGCGGACTGAGCAAGAGAAGGGAGAAGACAAGGAAAGGACAAAGAGCGCCGAGAGAGAAAGGGAAGAAAAGGAAGAAAGGGCAGAGAAGAAAAAGGGAAAGAGAGAGAAGGAGGAAGCGTGTCGAGGAACACGAAAGAGGAGGATAGAAAGCAGAGAAAATACTAAAGAGAAAAGAGGAGGAGAAAGAGAAAGGTCGGAAACGACCGAGAAAGAGAGGAAAAAAAAGCAAAGAGCAAGGACGGGAGGCGAAGGAAAAGGAAAAAGGAGAAAAGTAAAGAAACCAGAGGAGGGAGGAGGGAGAGGAATGAGCAAGCCGAGGAGGAGGCAGAGAAAGAGAGCGAAGAGGAAGAGAGCGGAGAACAGAGACGGGCAGGAAGACAAGAGAGGAAAGTAAGGATAATTAGAAGCGAAATAAGAGAGAAAAAGCAGAGGGAGAGAGCAAGAGAGGAAGAAGGGAGGAGATGAAGAGGAACGGAAGAAGAGGAGGACGAAGAGCGAAGAAACGAAGGGAGCGAGAGCTGAGGAGCCGAGAGTAGGCAAGGAAGGAGACAGCAGCAGGAAGGGAGAGCAAGGAAGGAAGAGAAGAGGCAAAAAGGAGAGGGGGATGGGGGAAAACAACAAGCGGCGGGAGAAGAGAGAGAGAGAGAGAAAAGACGCGGAAAAGTACGAAGAGACGAAGCCATAGAGAGAAGAGACAGAGAAGAGTAGAGAACAAGGAAGGAGGCAGGGAGAAAGAAGAAAGAAAGAAAGAGGCCAGAACTAGAGCCGAGAGAAAAGGGAAAGGTAACGCGAAACGGCAGCGAGAGAGAGAGGGAAATAGAGAAGGAAGCAGAGGAGAAAGAAGAAAAAGAGGAAGAGACAGAAAGCAGAAAAGGGAGGAGAGGAGAGCAACGCTTCAATACAGAGAGAGAACAAGCAGAGAGGGGACAAGCAAACAGGAGGCCAGAGGAGAGAAAAAGGAAAGGAGGCAGGGAGGCAAAAAGAGAGGAGCGGCGAAAATGGGCAGAGAAAGAGGGGAGACAACAAGGAAAGTGGGAAGAGGAGGAGGAGAGAGAGAAAGACAGAAGATAAACCGCAAGAAAAGGAACATAGAGAGAGGAGAGAAGGAAACGAGACAAGCAAAGAAACCGGAGGAGCAAAGAAAAGCCAGGACTAAAGAAGAAGTACGAACCGAAAAAGAGAAGGAGAAAGGACGGAGCAACAGAAGAACAGAAAGAGAGAGCCAGACGACCGCTGGAGAGAGAGAGAAGAGAGGAGAATGAAGGATTGAAAAAGAGAGAAGGGAGAGAGGCGTAAGGGAAGAGCATCTAAAGAGAAGAGAGGAAAGAGAGATAGGAGAACCAAAAGAAGAGAGAAGGAAGAGAAGCGAAGGACAATGCAAAAGCGATGAAGGTGAGGAGAGAGAGAGGGGAGGAGAAAGGGGAGCAGCGCAAGAGAGAACAAGAGAAAGAACAGGGGAGGAAAGAGAGAAGGTACAGGGAGAGAGGAGAAGCGGGAAGAAGTCGTAGGAGAGGCAAGCGGGGAGAGGTAAAGACAAGACGAGCAAGGGGGAGGAACAAGGAGAGGAACGAAGAAATAGGAGCGTAGGAGCTAAGAAGCGAAGAAGTCTACAAAAACTAGACGACGGAAAGGGAGAGGAAACGAGAAGGAGGAAAGCAGGAGAAGAGTAACGAGGAGCAGAGGCAGAGAAATAAGGAAGAGATAGAGGAGAAAAAGGAACGGAAGAAAAACAAAGAAAAAGCGAGAACCGGCGAGGAGGCCGGTAGAAGAGGGAGAGAAGCGAGGCACAGACAGAAGAGGAGAGGAGGAGAACGGAAGGGGGAAAGAAGAGAAGGCAGAGCAGTCGAAACGAGGAGAAAGGAAAGAAAGGTAGAACAAAAGAGCACAACAGAAGCAAGACAAGAGAGCAGAGAGAGAGAAAGAGTAAGAGCGGCAACAAGGAGAGAGAGAGAGGCGAAGAAGAGAGAAGCAAACGGGTAGGGAGCGACGAAGCAGGACAAGAAGAAAGTGACAGAAGGAAGGGAGACCCGAGGCGAAGAAGAATAGCGCACAAGCGGAAGGGGGGGGTAAGAAGAAAAGAAGAGAAGAAAAGAGACACAACGAGAGAGCAGAGAAGCCCAAAAGAAGGAGCAGCAAGGAAGAAGTAAGCGGAGGAGCGAGACGAGAGGAGCAGGAAAGAGAAGGAGCAGAAAGCAAAAAAACGAAAGAGAGAAGGAAAAAAAGAGAGTAAAAAACGAAAGCGCGAAAGGGAAGAGAGAAAGAGCGCGAAGAAACAGAAGAGGAGAAAGCGACACAGGAGAGCAGCAGGAAAGCAGAAGAAACGAGAGGGACGAGGTCGCCGCAAGAGAGGAGCAAGAAGCCAGAAGTAAGAGAGAGAGAGAGACAGTATAGGGGGGGGGGGGGAAGGAGTAGCGAAGGCGAGGAAAGAGAGCAAAGAACAGGAAACGAAAAGACCGAAGGGAAAGATAGGACGGGAGAAGGCAGAGGATAGAAAGAGAAGACAGAGCAAGAATAGCAGGTAGGAGAAAGAAGACGATCGGAGGAGCAGAGAAAGAAAAAAAAAAAGCGACATGGAGGCGAGAAGGGAAAGAGAAGCAAGGAAAGCGACAAGAAAAGCAGGAGAGGAACAGGAGTCCAAAGAGCGGAAAACGAAAGACGAGAAGATAGAAGACGAAGTAGCGAACAGAAGAGAAAACTAGACAAACCATAGAGAAGAAGATCGGGAGCAGAGGAGAAGAAAGGACAAGAGAGCCAAGGAGGAGACGGAAGAAAACAGAAAAAGCAAGGAGAAGGGATAGATAGAGAGGATAAGAACGAAAAAGAGGAGAAAAAGAGAGGGGAGCTGAGGAGAGGAGCAAGAAAAGAAGAAGTAAGAGAAGAGCAAAAGAGCAAGACGAGGCCAGTAGAAAACGGAGAGAAGGAGAGAGAGAAGGCAAGGAAAGCGAGGAAGGAAGTACAGCGAAGGAGAAGGGAGCTGTAACTTTCTACAACAAAGGAAAAAGGAGAGGCAAAGGACAAAGCAAGAAAGAGACAGAAAGGTAGAGAAAGAGAGGAAAAGGAGAGAAAGGAAGAACACCACGTAGAGGAAGCCAAGAACAGAGTGCAAAAAGAGAACAAGGAGGAGAGAGAGATAACAGAGAGGAAGAAGGGAGAAAGCGGGTGGGGGAGGATAAGCGAAAAGAAAAGCAAGAGTTATGGAGAGAAGGCATGACAAGAAGAAGAGCAGGATAGACAAGCAGAAGAGAAGCGGCAAGAGGAGAAGCAAAGACAGAGCCGAGACAGACAGGAGAGGAGAAGAGACGAGGGAGAAAAAGCGAGAGGACGGAATGGAGCGGAGGAGAGAGGAGAAACGGAAGAGAAAGGAGAAAGAAAGGGTAGCGGAGAATAGCAAGAGAACAGAAGGAGAGTAGAGAAAGCGGAGAAGACGAGAAAAAAGACAGAAGGTAGGCGAAGGGAAGGGGGGGTAAGGAGAGAAGCAGCGAAAACAAGAGAGAGGGGAATAGAGAGCACGGAGCGAGGTAAGGAGACAGAGCGAGAAGGGATAAGGCGTAGGGACGAGAGAGCAAGCAGCGAGGACAGGAGAAGAAGAAAAAAAGGAAATAGAGGACGAGAGTCGAGAGAGATAGATGAGAAAAAACAATAAAAAGCAGAAGCGCGGAAACGGGCAGCAAAACGTAGAAAAATAGAAAAGGGAAAAGGGCAACAGGGTAGAAGAGGAAGGAGAGAGAGAGGGAGAAGAACGGGGAGAAAACTAGGGAGAGAAGGAGAAGCGGAAAGGGATAAGGGAAGAGGAGAG
>JAIWJD010000275.1:0-12739 GCA_022818045.1 Neotoxoptera formosana | reverse complement strand
AAAAAAAACAAAAAAAAAAAAAAAAACAAAAATAAACAAAAAAACAAAAAAAAAAAAAAAACAAAAAACAAAAAAAAAAAAAAAAAACCAAAAAAAAAAACAAAATAAAAAAAAAAAAACCCCAAAAAAAAAAAAAAAAAAACAAAAAAAAAAAAAAAAAAAAAAAAAAAAAAAAAAAAATGAAAAAAAAAAAATAACAAACAAACAAAAAAAAAGCAACGAAAAAAACAAAAAAAAAATAAAAAACAAAAAAAACCAAAAAAAAACAAACAAAACCAAAAAAACAAAAACCCCCAAAAAAACAAAAAAAACCAAAAACACCAAAAAAACCCAAAAAAAAAAAAAAAAAACACTTCTATCTAAACTCCCCCTCCCCCCCCCACCTCACCCCAAACCAACCACAAACCACCCACCCCCCAAAAAACCACCCACACAATAAAGAACACTTATAACCACACAAACCACAACATCACCACCAAAATCACCAAATATATAACCACCCCCAACAAAACCCCAACAAAACAAACAACTACCTAACACCTAAACAAACAAAAAACAATACCACAACCTAAATAACCAACAAAATAGCACCAACAACTCAAAAACCTCAAAAATCAAGCCCAACCAATCCCTCTACAACATACCACTCTCACAACCCCAAAAAAACCCCCACTACATACCCCCCCCTTCCCCCTACCCCCCCCAAAACACCAAACCCCCACATACCCCCCAACACCCTCCCTCCTTCATACCCCTCACCAAAAATATTAAAACAAAACACCAAAACCCCCCAAACCCCCATCCACTAACAAAACCTCTAATCACAACCTCTCATAACTACCACACATTCACCACCCACCTCCCCATATCCCCATAACTCACTCCCCTTATATCACCATAACAACAATCCCATCATTTACATACCCCCCTACCCACACAACAAAACACCACCAATCAACACAAAAAATACCAAAAACCAAATTACCCCAACACCCACCAATACCAACAAACACCAACAAACCCCCCCACCACCACCCTACCACCCACCCACCCCAACCCCCAATATCCCCCATCCCATTCCACACATAAACAAACAACCAACACACAAATATCACCACACTACTTCTCTACTTAACTTAACCACCACCCCCCCACACTAAACCTCACCCCCACAACCCCCCTCCAACATCATCCATCAAACCCACTATAAATCATCACAAAACCCCCACACACCAAAATCCCACCTCCTAAATACAATAACAAAAACTACCCCCCCCATACATACCCAATAACCCCACCCCCCAACCCAACAACATCAAACATACCAAAAACATCTAACTACACCTCATCATTACACCAACCCACACCCCCCCAACAACCTTCACAAAATCTCTTACCTTCCCACTAATACAATACCATCATTACACTACACCCTCTAAACACAACATCCAAATCCTACAACCCCTATAACAAAAACCCTCACAACCCCTCCCACCTCCACCCCACAACATCCCTTCCACTACCAATGTATATCCCCATACCCCCTAAAAACCAACTCCCTCTCCACCAACTAAATTCTAAAACCCACACCCACAACCCCCACACCCCCCCCCCCCAACCCATCAACATAACTAAACAACATCCAAAAACCCTTACCCATAACCAATAACAACCCTCTATCCTCCCAACACTACAACTACCTAAACAACCCCCCTATATCAACAAACCTATAACCCCCAATAAACTACAATCCTATAATAACCCACACTACCTCAAATAACATACCCCCCTTAACTACCACCTATACTTACACTCCACACCATCCTCCTCCTCACCTCAATTCCAATACCTCCACAAACATAAACCATACTCCCTTTTCAAATCTTCTCCTTCACAATACTCCCCCAAAAAACAAAATCCATCACCCTAACCTCACCTAACCCACTTACACTCCTACTTCCATATACAATAACCTTCCCAAAAATTTCTACCTTTACAATCCCCCCCCATAAACCACCATACAAATCCATCAAAACCATAATTCCACAAATAAAACAAACCTCCAAAACCTCAACCCCCCAATCAACCCCACCAACACAACCTCTCCCAAACCCTTTTCAACTAATACTAAAATACTACAACCTCCTTTCACTACTACTCCTAAATATTACATAAACCCCTCACTACATACTCTAACTCAACTTCCCTAAACCATACACAAACTCCACCACCCAACAACCCCAAAACACTAACCAATCACAACACATAAAAACTAAACATACCCTAACCCTCAAACTACACAATCCACCCTTATCCCTACACCCTAACCCTCCCCCCCCCATACCTCCATCTCACTATAATATACCAAAATACCCTCAATACCCCCCCCCCCCCAATCCCACACCCCCCAATTAATAACAACCCACATCCCCACTACCCCCACACACCATAATAAACTTCCAAACCTTAATAACACTCATTCCTATCCCACATTAACCCCCTATCCCCCATATCCTTCCTCACACTACCCCCCATACACACACCCCCTCCACCCCTACCCAACCACCATTCCAACCTACATACAATACTTTCTTCCCTCCTTCCACTTACAACCCACCAAACACATTCCCCCCAACAACCACTCCACCTACACACACCTTCCTAACCCACACTTCAATCTACCATAACCATAAAACATCATTCCTTCTCACATTCCTCCAAATAATTCACCCTTCTCTACAACAAAATTACCAACCCATTCAACTAACACTTAAATACTACAAAACAAACCATACAACACACACACCCCCCACTTAAATATACTAATACCAATACATTCTATATAATAACACCCCACCACCCCCATAACCCACCACAACTTACACAAAACAACCATTATCCCCATACACTTCACCCCACCCCCCCCAAACCCACCCCACCCAACAACCCCCCAACCACCAAACCCCCACCCCCACCACCCCCCCAAACACCTCCCACCCCCCCTCCCTAAACACACCAAAAACACCAAACTACTCAAACCTAACCTCCAACCAACCCTACACCAAAACAAAACTCCCTCAAACCCCCCATCCAATTCTCTCCCCCCACAACCCCATATAACCACACCCCTCCCCACCACCCCCCCACCACACTCCACCTTTACAAAAACCCACACCCTCTATCCCAAAACCCAAACACCCACAAAAACACACAACACACACTTATCACTCTAAATTCCTACCAAAAAACAAACCATATACAAACACCCCCAACAAAATACAACACCCCACTTAACATAACTTAACTTAAATATAATAACAACCACACACCAACCCCCCCCACCTATTCAACTTCCATAATCTCACTCATCACCTTCCACAAAAAAAAAAAAACACACACCACAACATATATTCTTATTTTATTTAAACTATCATATTACACTTACTCCCCCTAACAACAACCCCAACACAACAAAAAAACACCCCACCCCCCCCCCCCCACCCACTCACTAAACCCAAACCCCATAAACACCACAAATCAAAAATACCACATTACACAACCCCCCCACCAAATCCAAAATTTACAAAATTCAAAATCCCAATAAACAAAAAACAACACCCAAATCACTCCAAAAAACCTAATAACCACTAAATCCCAAACCACCCTTACAACAAATAACACACCCCACCCCCTATTACCCTCCACCACTCCAAAACCTATATATAATAACAACACCAATCAAATAATCCTAATCAACCTCACACCCCACAAACCACCTCCACCCCCACCACAACCCCATTCTAACAATCTTCAACCCCCAAACACATCCACCCACCAACCCACACTCTAACCACATCCACACTACAAACACCCAAAAACAAATTACATCATAACACCCTAAACCACACACACTAAACCACAAAATACTAACAACAACACACCAAACCCCCCCACCCCCTTATTCCACATTACACTATACCCACTCTAAACTACCTCCCTTCATATAACCAATCCCAATCCACAAACTATCACATCCCCCCCTCAGATCTCATCACAATCAACACCCTCACACAAAACCTACACAAAACTCACACAATACCCCCTACCAAACAAACCCAACACCACCACCCCAACATATCACACCCAAAATATCCCCCCCAAACCAAAACCCCCCCCCCCACAACCCACCCCACCCAAACCCTCCCCACAAAAACCACACCCCCACCAACCAAAACAAACAACAACCACCACATCAAACATCCCACACCACCCCCCCCCAAACCCCCCATACACTACCAAACTCCAAAACACTAATACTCACATCCCCTCCTCTCCCAAACAACCCCCTACCCCTCCCCCCACCCCAAACACACCAAACCCTAACCATCAAACCACACAAAACCCCAACCAAAACCATCAACACTCCCCCACTACAAATAACAAACCAAAACCCCATCACAACCCCCAAATCTTCCAATAAACCCAACCCCACAAAAACAAAAAAAAAATCCAAAAACCCAACCCCCCCAAACCCCACCCCATTACCAACCACCAAACAAAAAAAAACAACCCCTCACCTAACAAATCTCCCCCACCATAACATCCAACAAAACACCCAAATTATCCTATTACTACTCCAATACCCCCACAACACATTAACAAATAAAAACCTAACCACCCACCCCCCCCCAACAAAACACCCCCATTAAATCTACCCCCAACCTAAAAACAACCAAAAACCCCACATAAAAATCTTCACCCCAACAAAAACACTTCCATAATACCCCAAAATAACAATATTACACAACAAAAACAACAAATACAACCCCACTCACCACAACAATCACAAACAAACATCCAACCCATAACACACCCCCAAAACCTCCCCCTTCCCATCATCCTCACCCACACCCATCCACACTCACTCCTCACTACTAACACAACCCCAAAACTCAAAACACCCATCAACAACAATCAACCACCCCCCCACATAAAAACAAATCAAAAAACAAAGAATACCAATTACCCCCCAACCCAACACCCTACTCCACCACCCCTCATAAAAACCCCCACCCCACACACACACAAAAATCCCCACTCAAAATAACAATTATACTCCCCCCCCAACAAACAACTCCATAACCACACTCACACCACACCACACAAATTCACAAAAACCACACCCCCCCCCCCCCCAACTTCCCCACAAACTCACCCCCAAATAACCTACCCACTCCAAACCATAATAACTATCCCCCCCAAACATACACCCACCTAACCAACAACCAACCCCCCACAAACCATATACCCATACCACCTACCTCAAACATCCCCTCAAAAACCCCCTCACCCCACCCCACAACCCCACCCCCCCAACTCACCCCTATCCCACCTCCTACCATCTACTTTCTCCCCTCCATCCCCCAATAACCACACACAATAAAAACCACCATACACCACCAAACAACACTATTTACACTAAACCAAAAACTACCCCAAACCTCCACACCCTCCCTATACCCACACCACCCAACACACAAACCCCCACCACCACCCACCCCACCCCACCAATCCAAACACCCCAAACTATCACACAACCCAACATCCCCCAATATTACCACATATCCCAATCACTCCCACTATACACATCCCCCTCATACATCCCAATCTCCAACCACTCACAACTAACCACCCTCCCCCTTCCCCACCACCCCAAATACCACAACAATACATCTACACCACCCTACACTCCAACCCCCCCACAAACACACCCCACCCCAAAAATTCCACACACCACCCCAACACCCCCTACTCCCCTTTTCAATCCTCCCCCACCTCCAACTAACAACACCACACCCCCAAATATCCAATCCCCCCCCCAAATAAATCCCTCATACCCATAATTATTCCCCCCCACCCCCCCCCCAAATCCTATCCCCAACTGCAACTTTTCCCCCCCTTTTAACCTTCCCCCCACACCCCCCCAATACTACTATACCCAATACAACTAACCCCACCAACCCCCCCCCCAACCCAAACACCCTCAACCACCCCCCCTACCACCACCACCCTAACTATTACCAAATACAAACCAACACACCACTAACCAATATACACACCACCCCCACCCTACCCCCACCCCCAACCCCCTCCCACTCACTAATACCTACCAATCCTACCCATACAACCCACCAAAAACAACTACAACCCAACCATATCCCCATATCAATTTCACACCACAAAAAACACAAACCAACACACACACCCCCCCACCCACCCCCCCCAAAAAAAACAAAAAAACCCCCACCCCCAACCCAACCACAACCCCCCCCACCACCACTCCACCATACAATTCCCCCCAACAAACACCCACCCCCCAACCAAAACCCACCCACACAACACCCCCATATCCCCACCCCCCCCCCACCAACCACCACCCCACCCCACCCCCCCAACTCCCCACCCCCCCCAACACAAACCCAACCACTACCATAACACCCAAACCACAATCCCCCCCCCCACACCCCCCACACACACACCAATTTCTACCTCACACCATCCCCAAACCCCATACAACACACACCCCCCCCCAACAACTCATCCCACCACATTACACCCCCACCCCAACAACCCCCCCCCCCCCACATCCTCACCACAACACCCAAATATAAACAACCACACTTACAACACCACCCAACTACACCCCTACCTTCCTTAACAAACAACCACCAACCCCTTCACCCATTAACAAAACAACACCCCCACACCCCACACCCCCATACAACCACCAACCCCATCCCACCCACCAACCAAACACCCACCCCCCCCCACACAAAACAACAACAAACACCCCCCCCAACACCCCACCACCACTCCCCCTCACAACAACCATCTAACACAACCAAACACACCCCAACATAACCACCCCCCCCCCACACCCCCCACCCCCCCCCCCCCCCCCCCCCCCCCCCCAACTACCACCCCACAACAACCCACACCCACAACCCCCCCACACAAAACACACCAACCCCCCACCCCCCAAAACCCCCCCCCCCCCCACCCCCCCCCCCCCACCCCAAACCACCCCCACCCCCCCCCCACCCCCCCCCCCCACCACCACACCCCCCCCCCCCCCCCACCCACACCCCCCCCCACCCCCCCCCACACCCCCCCCCCCAACCCACCCCCCCCCCACCCCCCACACAACCCCCCCCCAACCCAACCCCACCCCCCCACCCACACCCCACCCAAACACCCCCAACCCCCCCCACCCCCAACCCCCCCCCCACCCCACCAACCCCCACCACCACCACCACCCCCCAAACCCCAACCCCCCCCCCAACACCCCCACCCCAAAACACACCCCCCCACCCCCCCCCACCCCCCCCCCCACCACCCCCCCAACCCCCACAACCCACCCCAACCAAACCCCCCCAAACCACCCCCCCCCCCAAACAACACCCACCAAACACACACCACCCCCAACACCAAACCCACCAACACCACACCCCCCCCCCCCCCAACACCAAACCCCTACACACCCACCAACAACACACCCACCAAACCCACCACCCAACCCCACCCCCCACCCAACACAAACCCCCCAAACCCACACCACCCCACCCCCCACACCCCCACACACAACCCACCCCCCCCCCCCCCCAAACAAACAACCCAACCCACCCCCACACAACAAACACACCCACCACCAAAACCCCAAACCACAACCCCCCAACTCCCCCCACCCACCCCAACCCAACACCCCACCAAACACCCCACACCCCCAACACCCCACCACACCCCCCCCCCCCCCACACCCCCAAAACACACCAAACCCCAAACCCACCCCCACCCAACCCACAAACCCCCCCACCCACACCCCCCCCCCCAACCCCCCCCCACACCCCCCAAACCACCACACCCCCACCCCCCACCACAACCCACCCACACCACCCCACCCACCCAACCCCCACCCAAAACACCCACCCCAACCACCCACCCACACCCACACCAACAACACCCAACCCAACTACACCCAACCAAAAACACACCCCCCACCACCCCCCCACCCCAACCCCACCCCCACCACAACACCACCCCCCACACTCACCACAAAACCACACAAACAACCACAACACACACAAAACCCCTACCCCCCACACAACAACACCCACACCCCCCATAAACAACCCCCCACCCCACCCCCACCCCCCCACACCCCCAACACCACCCAAAACCACACCCCCCCCACCACAAACCACACCAACAACCAAACACCCCCCACACCCCCCCCAACATCACACCCAAAACACACCCACAAACCCCCCCCCCCCCCAACCCCCACCACAAAACAAAACAACACCCCCCCCCCACACCACCCAAAAACCCCCACCCCCCAACCATACCCCAACAAAAACAACCCCCCCACAAACCCCACCACACACCCACCCCCCCCCCACAAAACACCCCAAACCCTACAAACCCCAACCCCACCCCCACCCCCCCCACCAAACAACCAAACCAAACCCCCCACCCCCCACCCACCACACACCAACACAACCACCCCAACCCCACACCACAACCACCACCCCCACCCCCCACCCCCCACAACCCACAAAACCTCACCACCCCCAACACAAACCAAACCAAAACCCCACCAAACCCCCACCCACCACAACCCCCCCCAACCAACACAAACCACACCACAAAAACCAACAAAACACCCCCAACATACAACCCACAAACCCACACACACAACCACAACACAACCACCCATCACACCCACACCCCCAAAACCCACACCCCCACCCCCCACCCCCCCACCCCCCCCCACACCACCCCACCCCAAAACCCCCCCACCCACCCCCCACAACAACCCCCCCCCCAACAACCAACTCCCCCCAAAAACCACACCCCACCCCCACCCCCACCCCCACACCCCCCAACCACAAACCCAACCACCCACACCCCAACCACACACCCCCCAAAACACCCCCCCCCCCCCACCACACAACCCCAACCCCACAACACCCCCCACACCCCACCCCCCACAAACCCACAACACCACAACTAACAACAACACCCCCCCAAACCACCAAAACCACCCCCCCCCACCATAACCCACACCAAACCCAACACAACCAAACACTACCCACAACACCCCCCCACCCACAACACCCACACACCCCCACCACACAAAACACCCACCAAACCCCCCCCCCACCCACCCCCCCCCCCACACCCCCCCCCCACACACCACCCACACCCCAACACCCACACACCCCCCCCAACCCAACCCCCTACCACCCCACCCACCCAACCAACACCCACACCACACACCCACCAAACCCCCCCCCAACACCCCACCCCCACCAACCACCAACCAAACACACCACCACCCCCCCCCCCCACCCAACCACACACACCCCCCCACCACCAAACAACCACCACAACACAACCCCCCCCACACCCCCCCACCCCCAACCCAACCCAAAACAACCCCCCCCCACAACACACACCCCCCAAAACAACCCCCCACACAACCCCCCCCACCCCCCAACCACCCACAACAACACCCCCCCCCCCACCCCCCCACCCCCAAACACCCCACACCACACCCACACCCACACCCCAACCAACCCAACACCCCAAAACCAAACCACACACCCCACACACCCCACCCCCACCACCCCCACCCCCACCACCACCCACACAAAAAACCCCAACCCCCAAACAACACAAAACCCCCCCCCCCACCCCAACCCCCCCACAACCACAACAACCCCACACCCCCCCAAACCCCCCCACCCAAAACCCACACCACCCCAAACCACCACCACACACAACAACCCAACAACCCCCACCCAAACAACCACACCCACCACAAAACCCCCAACACACCACAACCCCCCCCAACCCCCCCCCCCCCCAAACCACAACACATCACCCCAACCACCCCCCCCCCCCACCACACCACCCCCAACAACACCCACCCCAACCACCCCACCCCCCAACCCCCAACCCCCACACCCCCCAACACCCCCACCCCACCCCCCACACCCCCCCCACCCCCCCCCCCCCCACCCCCCCACCACAACCCACCCCCACAACACCCCCCCACCCCCCACCCCACCCCCAACCCCCCCCCCCCACCCACCCACAACCCCACCCCCCCCACCACCCCCCACAACACAAAACACAACCCCACCCCCCACCCCAACACACACCCACCAAACCCCCCCCCCCACAACCCCACCCCAAACCCCCAACCACCCCCCCCACCCCACCACCCACACCCCACCCCCCCCAACCCCCCACACCACCCCCACCCACCCCCCACCCCCCACCCCCCCCCCCCCACCACCCACCCCCCACCCCAACCCCCACCACCCACACACACAAAACCCCCAACAACCAACACACCCCCCACCACACCACACCCCCCCCAACCACACCCACCACCCACCCACCCCCACCCCCCACCCCCCCCACACCACCACACCCCCCCACCCCCACCACACCCACACCCCACACCCACCCCAACCACAACCCCCACACAACAAACCCCCCCCCCCCCCCCCCCCCAAACACCCCACAACCCACAAACCCCCCACCCCCACACCCCCCACCACACCACCCCCACCCCCCCCCCCACCCCCCCCCCCCCCCCCACCCCACCCCACCCCCCAACCCCACCACCACCCCCCCCCACCACCCCACCACCCCACCCCACCCCCCACACCCCAAACCCAACCCCCCCACCCCCCCCACCCACCCCCCCCCCCCCCCACCACCAACAACCCCCACCCCCACCCACAAACCCCCCCCATACAACACCACCCCCCCCACCAAAAAACAACACCCACCCCCCACCACCCCACCCCCCCACCACACCCCACCCACACCACAACCCCACCCACCCCAAAACCCCCCACCACCACCCAACCCACCACACCCACACACCCACCCAACCCACACACCCACCAAACACAAACCACCAAAAACCCAACAACACCCCAAAAACACCCCCACCCCCCCAAACCCCACACACCCAACCCCAAACCCCCCCCACCACAACCCCCCCCACCACCCCCAACACACCACCCACCCCCCCCCCACCCCACCCCCCCAAACACCACAACACCCCCCCCCCTAACCCACAACCCCACCCCACAACCCACCAAAACCACCCCACACCACCAAACACACCCACCCCCCCCACCCCACCCACAACCCAACCAACCCCCACCCCACCACCCCCCCCAACACCCCAACCCCCCACCCCACAACCCCCACACAACCCCCCCCCCAACACCCAAACACACCCCACCCAACCCCCCAACCCCAAAACACCACCCCCCAACACAAACAAACCACAAACCCAACCAACCCACCCCCCCACCACAAACCCCACCCACCACCACCCCCCACCCAAACCCCACAACCCCAACCCCCCCCACCCACCACCCCCAACACCACCCCACCCCCCCCCCCAACATACCCACCACACAACCACCCAAACCCCCCACCACAACCACCCCCACCCCCACCAACAACACCACCCCCAAACCCAACCCACACCAAAACCCCCAACCACCCCCCCCCCCAACCCCCCACCCCCCACCCACCCACCCACAACCCAAAACACCCCCCAAACAACAAACCCCCCCCTACCCCAACCCACACACCCCCAACCCCCAACAAAAACCCCCCCACCCCCACACCACAAAAACCAAACCCCCACCCCAACACAAACCAACACCACACACCACAACACCCCCCCACCCCCCCCACACCCCCACCCCACCCCCCACACCCCCCAACCCCCCCCCCACACCCCAACACCCCCACACAACACCAACCCACCCCACCACCCCCACCCCCACCCACCACACACCACCCCAAACCCCCAACAACCCCCACCCCACCCCCCCCCACCCCCCCACACCCACCACCCAACCCCCAACCCAACCCCCCACCCCCCCCACCCCACCCAACTAACCCCCCCACCACCCCCACCACACACCAAAACACCAACCAACACAACCCCCACACACCCCACCCCCCAACCCACCCACCCCACCAACACACCCACCCACAACACCCCCCCCCCCCCCACACCCCCCCCCCCCCCACCCCCACCCACACAACCACCCACACACCCCACCCCCCCCCACCACACCCACCCCCCCCCAACCCCCCACCCCCCCCCCACCCAACCCCCCCACACCACCAACACACACCCCCCCACCACCCCCCCCCCCCACCCAAAAACCCACCCCACCCCCCCACCAACCCAACACAACCCCCCCACCCCCACCCACCCCCCCCCCCCCCCACCACCCCACACCACCCCCCCCAACCCCACACCCCCAACCCCACACCAACCCCCACCCCCCCCCCCCCCCCCCAACCCCACCAACCCACAACCCCACCACCCCACACCCCCCCAACCACCCACCCCCCCCACCAACACCCCACCACACACACACCCCACACCCCCACACCACACCACCCCAACACCCCCAAACCCCCAAACAAACCCCCCCACCCCCCACCCAAAACACACACAAAACCACAACAACCATCCCACCCTACTCCACACTAACACACACACAAAATAACCCAACCACATCCCACACCAAAAAAAAACCACAAAACCACCACACAAAACCAATCCCCCAAATCACTAAACAACACTCAACAACACAAAAAAACAAACAAAAAAACAATCAACAAA
>JAIWJD010000274.1:0-12866 GCA_022818045.1 Neotoxoptera formosana | reverse complement strand
CGCCGACGCGCGCGCGACTGAGCCCCGCGCGCGCGTCCGTCGCGCGCGCGACCGCCGACGCGCGCCGCCCCCGCGCCGCGCGCGACGCGCCGCGCGCGCGCGGCGCGCGCGACACCGCGCGACGCGCGCGACGCGCCCGACTCGCGCGCGCGACGCGCGCGCCGGCGTCGCGCGACGCGCGCCCGCGCCGACCCCCGCCCGCGACCGCACCGCGCCCGCGCCGCCGCGCGCGCCGCCCCGCGCGCGACCGCCGCGACGCGCCGCCGCGACCCGCGCGCCGCGCGCGGCGCCTCCCCGCGCGAGCGACGCGCGCGACGGCCCGCGCGCGCGACGCGCGCCGCCCGCCGCGCCGCGCGACGCCGGCCGCGCCGGCCCCGCGCCACCGACCGCGCGCGCCGCGCGCGCGCGCGCGCCCCCCCGCGCGCGACGCCGCCGCGCGCGCACGCCGACCCCGCCGCCGCGCGCGCGACGACGCCCGCCGCGACGCGCGCGCCCCCGACGCGCGCGCGCGCCGCCGCGACGGCGCCGCGACCGCGACCGCGCGCGCGCCGCGCCGCCGGCCCGCGCGCGCCGCGCGCCGCGCGCGCGCGCCGCCCGCGCCACGCGCGCGCGCGCGACGCCGCGCGCCCGCGCCGCGCCCGCCGCGCGCCGCCGCCGCGCGACCGCCCGCGCGACGCCCGCCGCGCGCCGCGCGCGCGCGCGCGCCCCCGCCGCGCCGCGCGCGCGCGCCGCCCGACGCCGCGCCCGCGCGCGCGCGGCGACGCCGCCGCGCGCGCGCGACGCCGCGCCGACCGCGCGCCGCGCCCGCGCGAACCCGCCGCGACGCCCGCCGCGCGCGCCCCTGCGCCGCGCCCGCCGCGCGCCCGCGCGGCGCCGCCGCGCGCCGCGCGCGCCGACGCGCGACGCGCGCCGACGCGCCGACCGCGTCGCGCCGCGCGCGCGGCGCCGCGCCGCCCGCCCGCGCGCCGCGCCGCGCGCGCCCGCGACCCCGCGCCGCGCGCGCGCCGCGCGCGCGCCGCGCCGACGCCGGCGCGCGACGCGCGACGCGCCGCCGCGCGCGCGCGCCGCGCCGACGCGCGCCGCGCCGCCGCGCCCGCGCGCGCGCCGCGCCGCGCGGCGCCGCGCGCGCGCCGCGACGAGCGCGCGCGCCCGCGACCGCGCGCCGCGCCGCGCGCCGCCGCCGCGCCCCGCGCGCGACGCGCGACACGCCGCGCCGCGCGCCGCGCCGCGCCGCGCGACGCGCGCCGCGCCGCGCGCCCCGCGCGCCGCCGCGACGCGCGCCGACGCGCGCGCGCCCGCGCGACGCGCCGCGCCCGCGCGCGCGCCGCGCCGCGCGCGCGACCGCGCGCGCGCCGACCGCGCGCGCGCGCGCCGCCGACCGCGACGCGCCGCGCCGCGCGACGCGCGCGCGCGCCGACGCGACCGCGCGCCGCGCCCGCCGCGCGCGCACCCGCGCGCGCGCGCGCGCCCGCGACGCCCGCGTCGCGCGCGACGACCCCGCCGCCGACGCGCCGCGCCGCGCGACGCGCGCGCCGACGCGCCCGCCCCGCGACGCGCGCGCGCGCCGCGCGCCGCGCGCCGCGCCGACCGCGCGCGCCGACCCGCGCGCCGCGCGAGCGCCGCGCCGCCGCCGCGCCGCGCCACGCGCGCGCCGCGCCGACGCGCCGCCGCGCGACCCGACGCGCCCCCGGCGCGCGCCGCGCTCGCCGCCCGCGCGACCGACGACGCGCCGCCCCGACCGACGCGCGCGCGCGCGACCGCCGCGCCGCCGCGCGCGCGACCGCGCCGCCGCCGCGCGCGCCGCTCCGCCCGCGCCGAGCGACGGCGGCCCGCCCGCCCCCCCGACCGCGACCCGGCCCCGCGCGCGCCCCCTCGCCGCGCGAACCCCGACCGCGCCGCCCCCCCCCCGCCACCAGCCGGCCCCGCGCCCGTCCCCGCCGCGCGCGCCCGCGCCCGCCGCCGCCGGCGCGCCGCCGCCGCGCGCGCCGCGCGCCCGCGGCGCCCGCGCCGCCCGCCGCGACGCCCCGCGCCGCCCTCGCCCGACGGACGCCGGCGAGCCGCGTCCCGCGCGACCGCGCCGCGCGCGCGCCGCGCCGCCCCCGCCGCGCGCCGCGCGCGCCGCGCGATCCGCGCGCGCCGCCGCCGCGCGCCCCGCGCGCGCGGCGCCGGCCGAACCGCCCGCGAACCGACGCGCGCGGACGACGCCGACGCGCCCGCGATCGCCGACGCCGGCGACCCGCCGCGCGCGCTGCGCGCCGCTCGCGACCGACGTCGCCGCGCGCCGCCCGCCGACGGCCCGCGCGCGCCGCCGCGACCCGCCGACCGCCGCGACCGCCCGCGCGAACCCGCCGCGCGACGCGCGGACCCCGCCGCGCCGCGCGCCGCCGCGCTCCGCCCGACGCGCGCCGCCGCGCGAACGCCGCCCCGCCGCCGCGCCGCGCCCCGCGGCGCGCGCGCGCCGCGCGCGCCGCCCCGCGCCGCCCGTCGCCGCGCGCCGCCGCCGCGCCCCGCCGCGAACGCGCCGCCCCCCCGCGCGCCCCGCCGCGCGCGCCGACGCGCGGCCCGCCACCCGCGCCCCCGCGCACGTCAGGCGCCCGTCCGCGCCGCGCGCCGCGCGCGCCGAACGCCGCCCCGCCCCCGCTCCCCTCGCGCCGTCGACCGCGCCGCGCGCAGCGCGCCGCCGCGCGCCGCGCGTCCCGCGCCGACCCCCGCCGCCGACGCGCCCAGCCCGCGACCGCGCGCGCGCCGCCCCGCGCGACGCGACCCGGCGCCCGCGCCGACGACCGCCGCGCGCGCCGCCGCCACCGCGCCGCGCCGCCCGCGCCGCCCCCGCGACTGCGACGCGCCGCGCGAACCCGCCGCCGCCGCGCCGCGACGCCGCGCGCCGCGCCCCGCGCCCGCCGCGCGCCCGCGCGCGCCGCGCGCGCCGCTCCGGGCCGCCGCCCGCGCGCCGCCGCCGCCGCCGCGCTCAGGCGCGCCGCGCGCGCCGCGCGACGCGCGCCGCGCGCCGCCCGCGCCGCACGACGAACCCCGCACCTCGCGCCGCCCCGCGAACCCGCCGCGCCGCGCGCCCCGTCGCCGATCGCGACCCGCGACGACGCCCGCGCGCCGACCGCCGCCCGCCCGCGCCGCGTCCGCCCGCCGTCGCCCGCGCACGCCAGCGTTCCCGACGTCGCCGCGAACGCGCGCCGCGCCGCGCGCCGCGCGCGCCGCGCCGCCGCGCCCGCCGTCGCCCGCGACCGCCGCGCCGCGCGATCGCGACCTCGCGCGCGCCGCGCGACCCGACCGACGCCGCGCCCGCGCTACCCGCCCCGCGACCAGACCGCGACCCCGCCCGCCGCGCGCGCCCACCGCGCCGCCCGACCGCGCCGAACGACGCGCGACGCGCGCCGCCGCCGCCCGCGCGCGCCGCGACCGCGCCGGCGCCCGCTCGCGCGCCGCCGAACCCGCGCGCCGCGACGCCGCGCGCGCCGCGCGCCCCCGACGCGCACTCCCCCCCGCGCCCCGACGCCCTACACCGCGCGCGCGCTCGCGGCCGCGCCCCCGACGCGCGCGCCGCACCTCGCGCCCCGACCTCCGCGCGCCCGTCCGCGCGCGCCCCGCGCGCCGCCCGCCCGCGCCGCGCGCGCGCCGCCGCCCCCGCCGCCCTCGACGCCGCGACCGCGCCGCGCCGACGCCGCCCCGCCCGCCGTCCCCCCGCCGGACGCGCGACCGCCGCGCGCGACGCGCCGCGCGCCCCCCGCGCCCCCCCGACCGCCGCGACCGCGCCGGCCCGACGCGCTGGCCCGAACGCGAACCCGCGTCGCGCCGCGCGACCGCGCCGCCGCGCGCGCGCCGCGACTCCGCGACGCCGCCCCCGCGCGCGCCGCGCACCCGCCCGCGCCCCGCCCGACCGCCGACCGACGCCGCACGCGACCGCGCGCCGCGACGCGCCCCCTCGACCCCGCGCGCGCGCCCGCCGCGCCCGACGTCGCGCCCACCGCCCGCGCCCGGCGCGCGCGCCGCGCCACGCACCGCGCGCGCCCCGCCGCGCCACCCGCGCTCCCGCCGCCCCGCGCGCGCCGACGCCCCACCCGCGCAGCCGCGTCGGACCGCCGCGGCGCCGCGACCGCGACCCCGCGCCCGCGCGCCGACGCGCGTCCGCCTCCGACACGCGCCCGCGCCGGCCGCCGACCGCCGCCGACGACCTCTCCCGCGCGCCCGCAACCCGCCGACCGCGCGCGCGACGCGCGCACCGCGCGCCGCCGCGCGCGACCCGCGCGACGCCGCGCGCGACGCCGCGCGGGCCCGCCCGCGCCGCGGCCCGCCGCCGCCGCCCCTCGCCGACTCGCGCCCGCCGTCGCCCCCGCACGCGCGCACCGCCGACCGTCCCCCCCGCCCCGCGCCGGCGCCCCGCCCGCGCCGCGCCGCGCGCTGCCGCCCGCGCCCCCGCCGCCGCGCGCCGCCGCCGCGCCGCGCGACCCCGCGCGCGCGCGGCCCGCGCCGCGACGTCGCGAACGCATCCCGCGACGCGCGACCCGCGCCGACGATCGACTCCGCCCGCGCGCGCCGCCCGCGCGACGCGACCGCCCCCGCGCGCGCCCCGCCATACGCCCCCGACCTCCCGCCGCGCCTCGCGCCCGCGCGCGACAGCGCGCGCGCGACCCGCCGCCGACGCGCGCCGCGCGACGCGCCGCGCCGCCGCACCCCGCGCGCGCCGCACGCGAACCGCGCCGCCCGTCGCGGCCCGCGCCGCACGCGCGCCCGCCGCGCGCGCGCCCGCCGAACCCGCCGACCCGACGCCGCGCGCCCCCGCCCCCCGGCCGCCCGCCCCGCGCCGACCCCGCGCCGCGGCGCCCCGTCCGCGCGCGATCGCCGCGCGCGCCGCCGCCGCCCGAACGCCGCGCCGCCGCGCGCGCGGCCCCGCCGCGCGCGCGTCGCCGCGCGCGCGCGCGCCGCGCGACCCGCGCGCCCGGACGCGCCCCGTCGACCCGCCGCGACCGCGCGCGCTCGCGCCGCGCGCGCGACGGCCGCGCCCGCGCGCCGCGACGCGCGGCGCGCGCCGCCCGACGACCGCCCGCCCGCGCGCCGCGCGAACGACGGACCGACGTCCCGACGCGCCGACGCGCCGCGTACCCCGCCGCCCGCGCGCGCCGGACGCCGACCGACCGCGCGACCGCGGCGCGCCGCGCGCGCGCGCGCCCGCGCCGACGCCGCGCGCGCCGTCGCCCCGCCGCGCTCCGCGCGCGCTCCCGGCGCGCTCGCGACGCGCCCGTCGCGACGACCTCCGCGCCCGCCGCCGCCGCGCGCCCGCACGCCGTCGACCGCGCCGCGACCGCCCGCCGCGCCGCGCGCCCGGCCGCCCCGCGCCGACGCGCGCCACGCGCGCCGCGCGCGACCCGCGTCGCCGCGCGCGCTGCGCGCGCCGCCCGCCCGCGACCCGCGACGCGCCCTCCGTCCGGCCTCGCGGACCGCGCCGAACGCGCCCGCGACGCGCCTCCCGGCGCGCGCGCCGCCCCGCGCGCCCTCGCGACGCCGCGCCCCCGCGCCGCACCGCCGCCCCGCGCGCGCGAGACGTCGCGACGCGGCGACCGCGCGCCCGCGCCGCGACGCCCGCGCCGCGCGACGCACGCCGACGACGCCCCGCGCGACCCGCGACGCGCACACCCCCGCCCACGTCCGCGCCGCGACACACCGACCGACGCCCGCCGCGTCCCGACGCGCGCCCCGACGGCGCGCGTCGCGCGCCGCCGCGCGCCCCGCCGCGCGCGCCCGCCGCGCGCCGCCCGCCGCGCCCGGCGCCGCGACCCCGCCGCGCGCGCGCGACGTCGCCGCCGCCCCGCGCGACTCCGCGACCCGCGACCCGCGCACCGACCGTCCCGCGCCCCGCGCGCGCGCGCCGCGCCCGCCGCGCCGCCGCGCCTCGACGCGCGGCGCGCCCGCGGCACGCGACTCGCCCGACCGCGCCGCGCTGCGACCGCCGCGACCGCCGCGCGCCGACCCGCGCCGCGACTGCGCGGCTCCCGCCGTCCCCCGCCGCGCGCGCGCCGGGCGACGCGCCGCGCGCGACCCCGACCGACCGACGCGCCCCGACGACCGCGCGCGCGCTCCGCGCGCGCCGCGCGCGCCGCCCGCGTCGCGCGCCGCGCCGCGCGCCGCGACGCCCCGCCGCGCCCCGACGCGACCGCGCCCCGCGGGCGGTCCCCGCCGCGACCCGCCGACCCGCGACGCGCCGCCCGCGCCCGCGCGAGCGCCGCGCGCGGCCCCGCGCCCGCGCGCGCGCGACCCGCACGCGCGCACGCGCGCCGGCGCGCGTCGACGCGGACCCCGCGCCGCTCCCAGACGCCCGCCGACGCGCGCGCCGCGCGCCCCGCCCCGCGCGCCGGCGCGCGCCCGCCCCCGCGCGCGCCGCCGCCGCCGACCGCCGCGCCCGCGACGCGCGACCGCCCCGCCCCGCCGACCGCCCGCGCGCCCGACGCGCCCCGCGCGCCAACCGCCCGACCCCCGCGACGCCACCGCGCCCGCGCCCCGGCCCGCGCGCGCACCGACCCCGCCGCGCGCCGCCGACGCGCGCGCGCCGCGCCGAACCGCGCCGAAGTGCCCGCGCGCCCCGCCCCGCCGCCGCGCCCGCGCGACGCGCCGCCAGCGACCGCGACCGCGACCGCCGCCGCGCCGCGCGCGCCGCCCGCCGCGCGGCGACCGCGCCGACGCGCGCTCCCCCTCGCGACCGCGACGGCCGCGCGCCGAACGCCGACCGCCGCGCGCGCGCGCGCCCCGCCGCGCCGCCCGCCCGCGCCCCCGGCGCCCGACGACGCCGCGCGCCCCGACCAGCCGCGCGACGGCGCGCGCGCGCCACGGCCGCGCGCCCGCGCCCGCGCGCCGCCCGAACCCGACGCGCGAACGCCCGCGCGCCGCGCCGCGCGCGACGCGCGCTCCGCCCCGACGCCCCGCCCGCCGAACGCCCCGCCGCGACCGACCCCGCGCGCCCCCCGCGCCGCGCGCCGCGCCACCCCCGAGCCGCCGCGTCGCCCGCGCGATCCCCCGGTCCGCCGCGCCGCGCGCGCGACGCGACGCCGCCCCGCGCGCGCGCCGCGGCTGCGCCGCCCCGCAGACGCGCCGACGACCGCGCGATACCGCGCCGACCCGCGCGCCGCGCGCCGCTCCGCCCTCGGACGCGCGCGCCCCGGCCGCGCGACGCCGCCCCCGCCCGCGCGCCGCGCCCGCGCGCGCGCCCCCGAAACCGCGCCCGACGCCGCCCGCGTCCGCGGCGCCGCGCGCCCCGCCGCCGCCCCGCCGCCGCCCGCGCGCCCCGACCGCGCGCGCCGCGCCGCGCCCCCGCGCCGCCGCCCCCGCCGCCGCGCGCGCGCTCGCCAGCGGCGGCGCCCCGCCGCGCCGGCCCGAACGCGACCCGCGCCGCGCCCGCACGCCCCGACCGACGCGCCGCCCGCGCGTCGCGCCGCGACCGCCGCCCGCCGCCCCGCGCGCCCCGACGCGCGCGCCGCGGACGCACGCGACGCCGCGCGCCCGCGCGCCGCCCCCCGCCGCGACGCGCCGCGCGCCCGCGCGCACGGCGCGAACGCCCCGCGCACACCCGCGCCCGCGCGCGCCACCCCGCGCCCGAACCCGCGCGCCGCGCGCCGCCGCCGCCCGTCCGCGCCCCGCCGCGCGGCCGCGCCCGCGCGCGCGCGCGACGGCCGCGCGCGACGCGCGACCGCCCGCGCGCCCCTCGCGCCGCCCGCCCGACGCGACCGCGCCGCCCGCCGACCGCGACGCGCCGCGCCCGCCGCGCCCCGACCCGACGCGCCGCGCGCGCGCCCGCGCGCGCGCCGCGCCCGCGCGCGACGCGTGCGCGACGCGACCGCCGCGGCCGCGACGCCGCGCGCCGCACGACGCCCGCGCGCCGCGCGTCGCGCGCCCCCCGCCGCCGCCCGCCCGACGCGCGCACGCCCGCGCCCGCGACGCCGCCCGCGCGCCGCGTCGCGCCGCCCGCGCCGCCGCGCGCGCGTCGACGCCCCCGCGGCCCCGCGCGCCACGCCGCGCCCCCGAGCCGACCGTCCCGCGCCCTCGACCGCGCGCCGCCGCGCGACGCGCCGCCCGACTCGCCGGACCCGACGCGACGCCGCGCACCCGCGCCGCCCCGCGCCGAGTCGCGTCGGCGCGCGCGCCCCCCGCGAACGCCGACCGTCCCCGACGACGCGCGCGAACCGACGCCACGACCCGCACCCGCGCGCGCCCGCGCCCGCCCCCCGCGCGCGCCCGCGACCGGACGCGCGAGCGACGCGCGTCCGCCGCGCCGCGCCGCCCGCGCGCGCGCCGCCGACGCCCCCGCCGCGCCCGCGCGCGCGCGCGACCGCGCCGCGCGCCGAACGCGCCCGCGCCCCGCCGCGCCGCGCCGCGCGCGACACGCCGCCGCCGCGCGCGCCGCCGCGCCCCCCGCGCGACCGCCGACGCCCGCGCCGCGCGACCGCGCCGCCGCCGCGCGCGCGCCCGACCCCGCGCGCGCGGCGACCCGCGCGCCGCGCCCGACGCCGCGCGCGTCGCGACGCCGCCGCCGCGCGCGACACGCGCGCGCCGCCCCGCCGCGCCCGCCGACCCGTCCGCCGCCGACCCGCTCCGCGCGCCGCCGGCGCGCGCCCGACCGACGCGCTGACGACGCGCGTACGCCGACCGCTCGCGCCGCCGCGCGGCGCCGCGCCCGCGAACTCGCGACGCCTCCCCGCGCGCCGCGCGCGCCGCGAACCCCGCGCCGACGCCGACCCGCGCGCGCCCGCCGACGCGCCGCCCGACCGCGGCCCGACGACCGCCGCCGCGCCGCTTCCGCTCCCGACCCGCCCGCCGCGCGCGCCGCGCCGACGCTCGCCCCGCGCCGCGCGCGACGCGCGCGCGCCGCGCGAGTCCCGACCCGACCGGCGCGCCACCGCGCGCGACCCACGCCCCGCCGCGCCCGCCCGCGACGCGCCGCCCCCCGCCGCCCCGCGCCGCCCGCGACCGCACCTCTCGCCGCGCGCCGCGCGACCCGCGCGCGCGCCGGCCCGCGCGACCGCCGCGCCGCCGCCCGGCCGCGCGCGCGCCCGACGCGCGCGCGCGACGCCGCCGCCGCCTCAGCCCGCGCGACGCGCCGCCGCCCCGCGCCGCGCCCGCGCCGCGCCGCCGCGCGCGCGCGCGACTCGCCCGCGCCGCCGCCCGCCGCGCCCCGCGACCCGCGCGCCGCCGAACGCGACGCGCGCCGCGCGCCGAGCGCGCGCCGACGCCCGCGCGCGCCGCGGGAACGCGCCGACGCCGCGCCCCGCGTCCCTCGCGCCGAACCGCCTGCCGCGCCCCCGGACGCGCGCGACCCTCGCGCCCCCGCCTCGCGCCCCCGCCGCGCGACGCGCGCCGCGCCGCCCGCCGCGCCCGCGCGCCGCGCGCGCCGCGACGCCGTTCCCCGTCCGCGCCGACCGACGCGGCGCCCGCGCGTCCGCCCGCGCGCCTCGCGCCGGCCCGCGCCCGCCGCGCGCGACCGCCGCGCGCGACGCCCGGCCGCGCCGCGCCCCCGCGCCTGCCGCGCCCGGGCGCCCCCGAACCGCGCCCGACGCGCGCGCCGCGCCCCGCGCGCCCCGCCACCGCGCCGCCGACGCGACGCGCTCCGCCCCCGCGACCCCCGCGACGACGCCGCCGCGACCCGACGCCCGCGCCGCACGCCCGACCGGCCGCCCCGCGCGCCCATCGCGGACCGCGACGCCGGGCGCCGCCCCCCGACCGCCGCCCACCGACAGGAACGCGCCGACGCGCGCCGCGCCGCGACGACGCTCCCGCGCGCGCGCCCCGCCCGACGCCCGCCGCGCGCCGCCGCGACGCCCGCCCCTCCGCCGCGCGCGCCGACGCGCGCTGCGACCCACGCCGCCCCCGCCGCGCGCCGCGCGCGCGGCGCGGATCGCCGCGCCGCCGCGCCTCGCGCGACGAACGCGCCCGCGAACGCGAACGCCCGACGCCGCGCCGCGCGCGCGAACCGACGCCGGCCGCCGCCCCGACGCCGACCCCCGCCCCCGACGCGCGCGCGCGCGCGCCCCGCGCCCAGCCGCGCCGCCGAGCCCCCGCCCCGCCGACGCGCCCGACCGCCGCGCGCCCGCCCGCGGCGACGCCCCCCCGCACCGCCGCGCCCGCGCGCCGACGCGCGCGACCGCGCCCCGCCGCCCCCGCCCGCGCCCGCGCGACTGCCCGCCGCACCGCGCGCGCGGCACGCGCGGCGCCCCGCGCCACGCGCGCCCCCGCGCCCGCCCGAACGCGCGCGCCCGACCGCCCCGCGCCGCCACCGCGCCCGCGCCGACGCGAGCCGACACCCGCCGACCGCCCCCCGCGCGCGCTCGCGCGCGCCGCGCGCGCCGCCGCGAACGCCGCGCCGAGCGCGCCCGCACTCCGCGCCCCCGCGCCCGCGCGCCCCCGTCCGACGATCAGCGACCGACGACGCGGCGCGCCCCCGGGCGCCCGACGCCGGCGCCCGCCGACCGCACCGCGCCCCCGCTCGACCCGCCCCCGCACGCGCCCGCGCGCTCGCCCGGCGACCCCCGCGCGCCCCGCACGCGCGCCGACGGACGGCGCCCGCGCGTCCGCCCGCGGCCGCCCGCCGGCGCGCGAAAACCCCCGCGCGCCCGCCCTCCGCCCGCCGCGCGACGCGGCCCGACCCCGCGCGCGCCCCGGACCCGCGCGCGCCGACGCCGCGCCGCAGACGGCCGCGGACCCGCCGCCGACGCGACCGAACGCGGCGCGCCGCCGCGCCCCGCGCGCCGCCGCGCGACGCGCCGCGCGCCGCGCCCGCGCGCCCGCGCTCCGCGCTTCCGCGATCGACGCCGCGCGCCGCACGACGCTCCCCGCGCCGCCGCGAACGCCGCGACGCGCGCGCGCCGCCGCCGACGCGCCCGACCCGGCGACGACCGTCCGCCGCCCGCCCGCGCGCAGCCGGCGCCGCCGCCGCGCGCGACGCGCCCCCCCCGCGCGCGTACGACGCCGCCTCCGCCCCGCGCCCCGCCCGCCGCGCGCGCGCCGCGCGCCCCCGCGACCCGACCGCCCCCCGACGCCCGCCCCCGGCCCCGCTGCGAACCCGACGACCGCCGCGAACCCCCCCCGCGCGCCGCGCGCGCGCCCGCCGCCGCCGCCCCCGTGACCGACCCCGCCGCGCCTCGCGCCCGACGCCGCCGCGCAGCCCGCGAAGGACCGGCGAATCGCGCCGCGCCGACCGTCGCCCCCGCCCCGCCGACGCCGCGCGCGCCGCCCGACCACGCCCCCCGACCCGCGCGGCGCGCCCGCCGGCGCCGCCGACCCCCGCGCCGCCCCGCCACCGCGCGCGCCGCGACCTCTCGCGACGACGCCCCGCCGCGATCTCGCCGCGCGGACGCGACCCGCGCGCGCGCGCGCCACGCGACGCGCCGCGCGACGCGCCCGCCCCCGCGACCGCCCCCCCGCCGCGCGCTCCCGCCGCCCGGTCCCACTCCCCCCCGCCGACCCCGCCGCGCCGCGCGCCGCGCGCCGCGCGCGCCGCGACGCCCGCGCCGCGCGCGACGCCGCGGACGCGCGCGACCGCGCCGCGCGACGACGACCGCCCCGACGCGCCCGCCGCGCCGCCCGCGCCGCGCGCCGCCGACCGCGCGCGAACGCGCGCGCGCGCCGGCGCCGCGACGCCGCGCGCGCGCGACGCCCCGCCCGCCGCGCGACGGCGCGCCGCGCCGACGCGCGCCGCGCCGCGCGCCCCGACCCGCCGCGACGCCGCGCGCGCGATCCGCCGCGCCGCGACCGCGCGCCGCGACGCGAACCGCGACGCGCCGCCGACCGCGGCGCCGACGCGCGCGCGACGCGCCGCCGCGCCGCGCGCGCGCGCGCGGCCCCGCGCCGCCGGCGCGACGCCGCCGCCGACGCCCCCCGCGCGACGCGCCCGCGCCGGGCCCCGCCGCGACGCGCCCGCGCGCGACACGCCCCTGGCGACCCGCGCCCCGCGCACGACGCCGCGACGCGCCCGCCCGCGCGCCCCGCGCGCGCCGCGGCGGCCGCCCCGCCCCCGCGACCCGCCGCGCCGCGCCGCGCGCGCGCCCGCGACCCCTCGACGCCCGGCGCCGCGCGCGGGCGCCGCGCGCGCGACGCCGACGCGCCCCGCCGCCGCCGCGCCGCGCGACGCGCGCGCGCGCGCGACGCCGCGCGCGCCCGACGCGCCACGACGCCGACCGACGCGCGCGCCGCGCGCGCCCCGACCCGCGCGGCGCGACGCCCAGCGACCCCGCCGCGCCGGCGCGCGCCGACGCGCCGCGCCGCGCGCGCCGACGCGCGCGCGGAACGCGCGCGCGCGACGCCGCGCCGACCGCCGCGCGACCGCGCCCGCGACCGCGCGCGCGACGACCGCGCGACGACGCCCGCGCGCGCGACGCGAGCGCGCCCGACGCCGCGACGCGGCGCCGCGCGACGAGACCGCGACCGACGCGCGCGCGACGCCCCGCCCGACGCGCGCCGCGCGCGGCGCGACGCGCGCCGACCCGCGCCGCGCCGACGACGACCGACGCCGCGCCGCGCGCGCGCGCCGTCCCGGCCGCCGCGACGCCGCACCGGCGACCCGCGAATCCGCGACCGCGCAGACGCGACGCGGACGCGCGAACGTCGCGCCGACGCCCGCGCGCGGCTGCCGACCGCGGGACCCGGCCCGGACCGCCCGCGAAGCGCGCGCCGACCGCCCCCCACGCCGCGCGACCCCTCGCGCGCGCCGCGGTCGCGCCGCGCGGACGACGCGCGCGCCGACGCGACGCCGACGCGGGCGACGCGGCGCGCGCGCCGACCGCGCGCGCGGCACGACCCGCGACCGAACGACGCGCGCCGCGCGCGCGACGCGGACCCGACGCGGACCGCCGCCGCGCGGCCGACGCGCGCGC
>JAIWJD010000273.1:0-12941 GCA_022818045.1 Neotoxoptera formosana | reverse complement strand
GTTGTTGGGGGTGTGTGTTTTGTGTTGTGGTTTGTGTTTTGTTTGTTGTTGTGTTGTGGTTGTTGTTGTGTTGTGTTTGTTGTTTTTGTTTTGTGTTGTTTTGTTTTGTGTGTTGTTGTTGGGGTGTGTTGTGTTGTGTGTGTTTTTGTGTTGTGTGTTTTGCTGTTGTTGCTGGTTTGTGTTTTGTGTTGTTGTGTGTGTTGTGTTTGTTGTGTGCTTTTGTGTGTTGTTGTGTGTGTTGTGTGCTTTTTGTTTGTGTTTGTTTTGTGTGTGTGTTTGTGTTTTGTTTGTTTTGCTTGTTGTGTGTTGTTGTTTGTGTATTTTGTGATTGTTTTTGTTGTGGGTTGTGTTTTGTTGTGTTGTTGTTTTGTGTTGTTGTGTTTTGTGTTGTTGTGTGTGTGTGTGTGTTGTGTTGTTTGTGTTGTGTGTGTGTTGTTGTGTTTTGTGCTTGTTGTTTTGTGTTTGTGTGTTTTGTTGTGTGTTTTGTTGTTTGTGTGTGTTTGTGTTGTGTTGTGTGTTGTTGTGTGTTTCTGTTGTTTGTGTTGCTTTGTTGTGTTGTGTGTGTTGTGTTTGTGTTTTGTTTGTTTTGTGTGTTTTGTTTTTGCTTTGTTTGTGTTTGTGTGTTTGTTGTTGTTGCTTTTTGGTGTGTGTGTGTTGTTTGTGTTGTTTGTTTGTTTGGTTGTGTTGTGTGTTTGTTTTGTTGTGTTTGTGTGTTTGTTGTTTTGTGTTGTTGTTTGTTGTGTTGTTGTGTTTGTTTGTGGTTATTTTTTGTTTGTGTGTGTTGTGTTGTGTGTGTGTGTTTTGTTGATGTGTGCTGTGTTGTGTTGTGTGTGTTATGTTTGCTTTTTTGTTATGTTGTGTGTTTGTTGTTTTGTTGTGTTGTTTGTTTGTTTGTGTGTGTTTGTTGTGTGTTTTGTGTGTTTTGTGTGTGTTGTGTGTGTGTGTGTGTGTGTGTGTTGTGGTTTGTGTTTGTTGTTTTGTGTTGTGTGTTTTGTGTGTTTTGTTGTGTTTGTTGTTTTTTGTGTGTTTGTGTGTTGTGTTGTTGTGTGTGTGTGTGCTGTTTGTGTTTTGTGTTTTGTTTTGTGTTGTTTTGTTTGGTGTTTGTTTTGTGTTGTGTGTGTGTTGTGTGTGTGTTTGTGTTGTTTGTGTTGTTTTTTGTTGTGTGTTTTTTTGTGTTGTTTTGTGTGTTTTGGTTGTTGTTGTGTGTGTGCTGTGTTGTTTTGTTGTTGTGTTTGTGTTTTTTGTGTGTGTTGTTTTGTTTTTTTGTGTTTTGTTGTGATTGTTTTTGTGTTTTGTTGTGTTGTGTGTGTTGTGTGTGTTTTTGTGTTGTGTGTTTGTTTGTGTGTGTTGTGTGTTTTGTGTTGTGTTTGTTTCTGCTTGTTGTTGTGTGTTGGTTTTGTGTGGTGTTGTGTGTGTGTGTTTTTGTTTGTTTTGTTTGTGTTTTTGTTTGTTGTTGTTTGTTTTGTTGTTGTTGTGCTGTTTGTGTTTGTGTTTGTTTGTTTTGTTTGTGTGTTGTTGTTTGTTTTTTGTTTTGTTTGTTTGTGTTGTGTTGCTTTTTGCTTGTGTGTTTTGTTTGTGTGTGTTTTGTGGTTGTTTTGTTTTTGTGCTTGTGTTTTGTGTTTGTTTGTGTGTTGTGTGTGTTGTTTTTTTGTTTGTTTTGTGTTTTGTTTGTTTGTTTTTGTTTTGTGGTTGTGTTTTGTGTGTGTTTGTTTTGTTGTGTTGTGTGTCTTTTTTGTTGTTGTTTGTGTTTGTGTTTGTTTGTGTGTTGTTTGTTTTTATTGTGTTGTGTTTTTTTTTTTGTGTTTGTTGTTTTGGTTTTTTTGTGTTTGTTGTGTTGTGTTTTGTTGTGTGTTTGTGTGTTGTTGTGTGTTTTTTGTTTGTGTTGGTGCTTTTTGTGTTTTGTTTTTGTTTGGGTGTTTTGTGTGTTTTTGTTTGGTGTTGTTGTGTGTGTGGTGTTTTGTTTGTTTTGTTGTTTGTTTTTGTTTGTGGTGTTGTTTTTTTGTTGTGTGTGTGTGTTTGTGTTTTTTTTGTGTGTTGTTTGTTGTGTTTGTTTTGTTTTTTGTTGTGTGTTGGTTTTGGTGTTTTGTTGTGCTTTTGTTTTGTTGGTGTGTTTTTTGTTGTTTGTTTTGTGTGTTTTGTTGTTTTGTTGTGTGTGTTTGTTGTTTGTTTTGTGTTTTTTTGTTGTGTTTTGTGTTTGGTTGTTTTTTTGTTTTTTTTGTGTGTTGTTGTGTTTTGTTGTGTTTGTGTGCTTTTTTTTTGTTGTTGTTTTTTTTTTGTTGTGTTTTTTGTTTGTGTGTTTTTTGTTGTGTGTGTTTTGTGTGTGGTTGTTGTTTTGTGTGTTTTGTGTGTTTTTTGTTTGTTGTTGTTGTTTTTGTTTGGTGTGTGTGTTTGTGTGTGTGTTGTTTTGTGTGGTGTTTTGTGTGTTTGTTGTTGTGTTCTTTTTGTTGTTTTTGTTGTGTTTGTTGTTCTTTTTGTGTGTTTGTTGCTTGTTTGTTGTTTTTTGTGTTTGTTTGGGTTTTTTTTTTGTGTTGTGTTTTTTGTTGTTTGTTTGTGTGTTTGATTTTTTTTGTGTGTCTTTGTTTTTGTTGTGTGTTTTTTTTGTGTTGTTTGTGTGCTTTTTGTGTTTTGTTGTTTGTTTTTGGTTGTGTGTGTTTTTGTTGTGTTGTGTTGTTTTGTTTTTGTTGTTGTGTGTTTTTTGTTTTTTGTGTCTTTGTTTGTTGTTGTGTTTTGTTTGTGTTTTTTTGTTTGTGTTGTGTGTTTTGTGTGCTTTGTGTTGTGTTTGTTTTGTTTGGTGTGTTTGTTTTTGTTTTTTGTGTGTTGTGTTTGTTGTTGTTTGTGTGTTGTTTGTTGCTTTTTGTTTTGTGTGTTTTGTGTTTTGTTTTTGTTTTGCTTTGTTTGTTTGTTGTTTTTGTGTTTGTGTTGTTGTTTGTGTTTGTGGTGTGTGTATTTTTGTGTTGTGTTTGTTTGTGTTGTTTGCTGTTTGTGTTTGTTTGTTTTTTGTTTTTTGTGGTGTTTGTTGTGTTGTTTGTGTGTTGTTGTTATGTTGTTTTGTTTCTTGGTTTTTTTTTGTTTTGTGTGTTGTTTTGTTTTGGTGTTGGTGTTTTGTTTTTTGTTGTTTTGTTTTGTGTGTTGTTTGTGTGCTTTGTGTTTTGTGTGTTGTTTTTTTGTTGTGTTGTGTGTTGCTTGTTTTTTGTGTGTGTGTTGTTTTTTTTTGTTTGTGTTTTGTGTTTTGTTGTGTGTTTTTTTGTTGTTGTTTTGTTTTTGTGTGTTTTGTTTTTCTGTTTTTGTCTTGTTTTTTTGTTTGTGTTTTGTGTGTTTGTGTTGTGTTGTTTGTGTTTTTTGGTTTTGGTTGTGTTTTGGTTTGTTTGTTGGTTTTGTTGTGTTTGTGTGTTTTGTTTGGTGTGTGTTTTTTTGTTTTTGTTTTTGTTGTTTTTTTTTTGTTTTTTGTTTGTTGGTTTTGTATTGTGTTGTGTGTTTTGTTGTGTATTTGTTGTGTTTTGTTTTTTGTTGTGTTTTGTTGTTTGTGTTGTGTGTTGTTTGATTTTGTTTTTGTTTTTTTTGTTTTTTTGTTGTTTGTTTTGTGTGTTTGTTGTGTTGTTGTTTGTTTGTTTTTGTGTGCTTGTGTTTTTGTGTGTTGTTTTTTTTGTGATTGTGTGTTTTGTGTGTTTGTGTGTTGTTGTGTTATGTGTGTTTTTGTTTTTGTGTTTTTTTGTTTTTTGTTTTGTTTGTTTTTGGTTGTGTTTGTTGTGTTTTTGTTTGTGTGTGTTGGTTTGTTGCTTTTGTTTTTGGTTTTTTGTTGTTTTGTGTGTGGTTTTGTGTTTTGTTGTGTGTGTGTTTGTTTGTTTTGTTTGTTGTGTTTTGTTGTTGTGTGTTTGTTGTTTGTTTGTTTGTGATTTGTTGTGTGTTGCTTTTTGTTTTTTTTTGTGTGTGTGTTGTGTTTTTGTGTTTGGTGTTGTTGTTGTGTTTTTGTTGTTGTTGTTTTTGTTTTGGTGTTGTTTTTGTGTGTGTTGTGTGTGGTTTTTTTTTGGGTTTTGTTGTGTTTTTTTGTGTGTTGTGTTTTTTTGTTTTGTGTTTTTGTGTTTGTTGTTTTGTTTTTTTGTGTTTTGTGGTTTGTTTTTGGTTTTGTGTTGTGTTTTGTTTTGTTGTTGTTTTGTTTGTTTTTTTGTTTGTTTGTTGTGTGTTGTTGTTTGTTTTGTTTTGTGTTTTTGTTATTTTTGTGTTGTTGTGTTTTGTGTGTTGTTGTGTGTTTTTTTTGTTGTTTGTGTTGTATTGTTTTGTTTGTTTGTTTGTTTTTGTGTTGTTTGTGTTGTTGTTTGTTTTTGTTTGTTGTGTGTGTGTTTTGTTGTGTGTTTTGTGGTTTTTGTGTGTTTTTTTTTTGTGTGGTTTTTTTTTGTGTTGTGGTTTTGTTTGTGCTTTTTTGTTTGTGTGTTGTTTTTTGGTGTTGTTGTGTGTTTTGTTTGTTTGCTTTGTTGTGTTTTTTTTTTTGTTGTGGTGTTTGTGTTTTGTGTGTTTGTTTTTTTTGTGTGTTGTTTGTGTTTGTTGTTTTTGTGTTTGTGTGTTGTTTTTTGTTGTGTGTTTGTGTTGTTTGTTTTTTGTTGTTGTTTTGTTGTTTTGGTTTGTTGTGTTTTTTTGTTGTGTTTTTGTGTTGTTGTTTGTTTGTTGTTGTTTGTTTTTGTTTTTGGTGTTTTTGTTGTTTTGTTTGATTTTGTGTTTTTTGTGTTTTGTTGTTTTTGCTTGTTTGTTGTGTTTTTGTTTTGTGTGTTGTGTTGTTGTGTGTTCTGTGTTTGTGTTTTTTGTGTTGTGTTTTGCTTTGTGTTTTGTTTTTTTATTGTGTTGTTTGTTTGTGTTGTGTTGTTTGTGTTGTTTGTGTTGTGTGTTTTGGTTGGTTTGTTTTGTTGTGTGTTTTTGTTTGTTGTGTTTTGTGTGTTTATTGTGTGTTTTTTTTGTGTGTTGTTTGTTTTTGTGTGTTGTTGTGTGGTTTTGTTTTGTTTTTGGTTTGGTTGATGTTGTGGTTTTTGTGTTTTGTTGTTTTGTTGTTTGTTTTTGGTTGTGTTTTTGTTTTTGTGTTGTGTGTGTGTGTGGTGTTGTTTTTTTGTGGTGTTTTTGTGGTTTGTGTGTGTTTTTTTTGTTGTGCTTTTTGTGTTTGTTTTGTTGTGTGTGTTTTGTGTTTGTGTGTGTTGTTTTTTTGTTGTGTTGTTGTTTGGTTTGTTTTTGTTGTGGTTGTGTTTTGTGTGTTTGTTGTTTGGTTTGTGATTGTGTGTGGTTGTTGTTTGTGTTGTTGTTTTGTGTGTTGTTGTGTGTTGTTTGGTGTGTTTGTTTTTTTTGTGTGTTGTTTTTTTTTTTTGTTGTGTTGGTTTGTTTGTTGTGTTTTGTTTGTTGGTTGTTTTTGTTGTGTTTGTTTTGGTTGTTTTGTTGGTTTGTGTGTTTTGTTTTGCTTTGTTTTGTGTTTTGTGTGTTTTTGTGTTGTGATTTGTGTTTGTTTGTTTTTGTGTGTTTTGTTGTTTGTTTTTTGTTGATTTTTTTGTTTTTTTTGTGTGTTTGTGTTTTTTGTTTTTGTGTGTTTGTTTTGTGTTTGTTGTGTTTTTTGTGTGTTTGTTGTGTGTTGTTGTTGTTTATTTTGTTTTTTTGCTGTTTGTGTTTGTGTTGTGTGTGTGTGTTGTGTTTGTTTGTTTGTTTTTTTGTTGTTTGTGTTTTTTGTGTTTGTGTTTGTGTTGTGTTGTTGTGTGCTTGTGTTGTGTGTTTTGTTGTGTGCTTTTTTGTGTTGTTTTTGATTTGTTGGTTTTGTGTTGTTTTTGGTTGTGTTTTGGTGTTTGTTTTTATTTGTGTTTTTGTTTTTGTGTTTGTTTTGTTGTTGTTTGTTTTGTTGTGTGTTGTGTTTGTTGTTTTGTTTTTGTTTGTTTGTGTTTGTGTGTTGTGTTGTTTTTTTGTTGTTTGTTTTTTTTTTGTTGTTTGTGTGTTTTTTTGTGTGGTGTGTTGTGTGTTGTTTGTGTGTTTTTGCTTGTTGTGTCTTTTTTTTTGTTTTTGTGTGTTTTTTTTTTTTGTTTTTGTTGTGTGTTGTTTGTGTTTTTTTTGTTTGTTTTGTTGTGTGTGTTTGTGTTGTGTTTGTTTTTGTTTGTTTGTGTTTGGTTGTGTTGTGTTGTTTTTTTGTTTTTGTGTTGTGTGTTTGTTTTTGTTTGTTTTGGTGTGCTTTTTTGTTTTTTTTTTTGTTTGTTGTTGTGTTGTTGTTTTTTGTGGTTTGTGTTTTGTTTTGTTTTGCTTTTTTTTGTTTTTGTTTTGTGTTGTTGTTGTTGTGTGTGTTGTGTGTGTGTTGTTTTTTGTGTGTTGTTTTGTTGTTTTGTTTTGTTTTGTTTTTGGTGGTTTTGTTGTTGTGTTTGTTTTTGTGTTTTGTTTTGCTGTGTTGTTTGTTTTTTGTTTGTGTTTTGTTTGTTTTGTTTGTTGGTTGTGTTGTTTTGTTGCTTTGGTGTTGTTGTTGTTTTGTGTGTTTTTTTTTGTTTGTTTTTTTTTTTTTGCTTTTTTTTGTGTGTTGATTTTGTTGTGTTTTTTTTTTGTGTTGTTGTGTTTTTTGTGTTGTTTTTTTTGTTGTTTGGTGTTGTGTTTTTTTTTTTGGTGTGTTGTGTTTGTGTGGTGTTGTTTTTGTTTTTGGTTTGTTTGTTGTTTTTTGTTGTTTTGTTTTTGTATTTTGTGTGTGTGGTTTGTTTTGTGTTTGTTTTTGTTTTTTTTTTTTTTGTGTTTTTTATTGTGTGTGTGTGTTTTTTGTGTGTGGTTTTTGTGTTTTTGTGTGTGTGTTGTTGTTGTTGTTTGTTTTTTGTTTGTTTTGTGTTTGTTTTTTTTGTGTTTTGTGTTGTTTGTTTTTCTTTGTTGTTGTTTGTGATGTGTTTTGTTGTTTTGTTTGTTTGTTTTTTTGTTGATTGTTTTGTTTGTTGTTGTGTTTTTTGTTGTGTTGCTTTTGTTTTGGTTGTGTTTGTTTTGTGTTGTTTTGTTTTTGTTTGTGTTTTGTTGTGTTTTTGTTGTTTGTGTTGTGTTATTTGTTTGTTTTGTGTTTGTTTGTGTGTTGTTGTTTTGTGTTTTTTTTTGTGTTTTTGTTTTTTGTGTTTGTTTTGTGTTGTTTTGTGGTGTTTTGTGGTTTATGGTGTTTTGTTGTTTTGTGGTTTTGTTTGCTTTGTTTTGTGTTGTGTTGTTGGGTTTTTGTGTGTGTTTTTTGTTGTTTTTTTGTTGTGTGTGTTGTGTTGTTTTTTTTTGTGTTTTTTGTTGGTGTGTTTGTTTTTGTTTTTTGTGTGTTTTTTGTTTGTGTGTGTTTTGTGTGTGTTTTGTTTTTTTGTGTTTGTTGTGTTTTTGTTGTTTTGTTTTTTGGTGTTTGTGTTTGTTGTTGTTTTGTGTTTGTTTTGTTTTGTTTTTGGTGTGTTTTGTTGTGTGTTGTTTGTTGTGTTTTTTTGTTTTGTTTGTGTTGTGTTTTTGTTGTTTGTTGTTGTTGTTGTTGTTTTGTTTGTGTGTTTTGTTTGTTTGTGTTGTTTTGTTTTTGTTTGTGTGTTGTTTTTGTGTTGTGTTTGTTTGTGTTTTGTGTTTGTTTTGTGTTTTTGTGTTGGTGTTTTTTTGTTGTGTTTGTGTTGTGTTGTTTTTGTGTGTTTTGTGTTTTGTTGTTGTGTGTTGTTTTGTTTTGTGTTTTGTTGTGTTTTTTTTTTGTTTTTTTGTGTTTGTTTTTTTTTGTTTTTGTGTGTTGTGTTTGTTGTTTTTTGTGTTTTTGTGTGTTGTTTTTGTTTTGTGTTTGTTGTGTTGTTGTTTGTGTTTTGTTGTTTGTTTTGTTGTTTTGTTTTGTTTGTTGTGTTTTGCTTTTGTGTGTTTTTTTCTTGTTTTGTTGTTATTTTTGTTGTGTTTGTGATTGTTGTTTGTGTTTTTGTTTTTGTTGTTGTTGTGTGTTTGTTGTTTTGTGTTGTTTTTTGTGTGTTGTGTGTGTTTTTGTTGTTTTTGCTTGTGTTTGTTGCTTTGTTTTTTTTGTTTGTGTTTTTTGTTTTTGTTTTGTTTTGTTTTTTGTGTGGTTTTGTTTGTGGTGTTTTGTTGTTTGTTTGTTGTGTTTTGTGTTTTTGTTGTTTGTTGTTGGTTTTGTTTTGTGTTTGTGTTTGTTGATTTGTGTGTTTTTGTGTGTGTTTGTTGTTTTTGTGTTTGTTTTTTTGTGTTTGTTGTTTGCTTTTTTGTTTTGTTGTTTTTTGTGTGTTTTTTTTGTTGTTGCTTTGTGTTTGTGTTTTTGTTGTTTTGTGTGTTTTGTGTTTTTGTGTTGTTTTGTTTTTTGTGTTGTGTGTGTTTTTGTTTTTTTTGTGTGTTTTTGTGTTGTTGTTGTTGTTGTTTTGTTGTTTGTGTTTTTTGTTTGTTGTTGTGTTTTGTGTGTTGTTGTTGTTTTTTTGTTTTGTGCTTTTGTTTGTTGTGTGTTGTGGTTTGTGTGGTTGTTTTTTATTTGTGTGTTTTTGTGTGTGTGTTTTTGTTTTGTGTTGTTTTTGTGTTTTTGTGTTTGTGTTTTGGTGTGTTTGTGTTTTTTTGTTTTTGTTGTTTTGTGTTTTTTGTGTTTGTTGTTTTTGTTGTTTGTGTTTGTGTTGTTTGTTGTTTTGTTTGTGTTGTTGTGTGTGTTTGTTTGTGTTGTTGCTTGTTGTTGTGTTTTGTTGTTTTTTTTTTTGTGTGTATTTTGGTTTGTTTTGTTTTTGTTGTTTGATTTGTGCTTTGTGTTTGGTGTTTTTGTTGTTGTTGTTGTGTTTGTTTTTTTTTTTGCTTTTTGTTTGTGTTTTTTGTGTTTTTTGTTTGTTTTTGTGTTGTTTGTTGTGTTGTGTGTTGTTTTTTTTGGTTTTGTGTTTTGTGTTGGTGTTTTTTTTGTGTTTGTTTGTTTTTTGTTTGTGTGTTTTGTGTTGTGTTGTGTTGTGTGTTTTTGTGTTTTGTTTTGTTTGTGTTTGTTGTTTTTGTTTTTTGTTGGTGTTGTTTGCTTTTTGGTGTTTGTGGTGTTGTTTGTTTTTTTGTTGTTGTTGTGTGTGTGTTTTTTTGTTTTGTTTTGTGTTTGTTTTTGTGTTTTTTGTTTGTTGGTTTTGTTGTTTTGTTGTGTTTTGTTGTTTGTGTGTTGTGTGGTTGTTGTTTGTGTTTTGTGTGTTGTGTTTGTGTTTGTGTGTTTTTTTGTTGTGCTTTTGTGTTGTTGTTTTGTGTGTTTTTTGTTGTGTTGTGTTGTTTTTTGTTTTTGTGTGTTTTTGTTGTGTTTTTGTGTTGTGTTGTTTTGTGTGTGTTGTGTGTTGTTTTTGTTTGTTTTTTTTTTTTTGGTTGTGTTTGTTTATTGTGGTTGTGTTGTTTGTTTGTTTTTTGTTTTGTGTTTGTGTTTTTGTTTGTTTGTTTGTTTGTGTGCTTTGTTTTGTTGTTGCTTTTTTTGTGTTGTGTTGGTGTTGTGTTTGTTGTTTGTTTTTGTGTTGTTGTGTTTTTTGTTTTTGTTTTGTTGTTTTGTTTTTTTGTTTGTTTTTGTGTTTTTGTTGTGTGTGTTGTGTTTTTGTGTTTTGTTGTGTGTTTGTTTTTGTGTTGTGTGTTGTGGTTTGTTTTTTGTGTTTTTGTGTGTATTTTTGTGGTTGTTTTTGTGTGTTGTGTTTTGTTTTTTGTGTGTGTTTTGTTGTGTGTTTTTGTGTGGTTGTTGTTGTTGTTTTTTGTGTTGTTGTTTGTTGTTGTTGTGTTTGTGTTTGTGTGTGTTTGTGTTGTGTGTTTGTTTTTTTTTTGTGTTGTTTTTTTGTTGTGTTGTTTTTTTTTTTGTTGTTTGTTTTTTTGTTTTGTTGTTTTGTTGTGGTTGTGTGTGTGTTTTGTTGTGTGTTTTGTGTGTTTTTTGTTTGTTGTGTTTTTTTTGTGTTGTTGTTTTTGTGTTGTGGTTGTTTGTTGTTTTGATTGTTTGTTGTGTGGTGTTTGTTTTGTTTTTGTGTTTTTGTGTTTTGTGTTTTGGTGTTGTTGTGTGTTGTGTTGTTTGGTGTGTTTTTTTTGTTGTGTGTTGTTTGTTGTTTGTGTTTTTGTTTGTTTGTGTTTGTTTTTGTGTGTTGTTGTTGTGTGTTTGGTTGCTTTTGTTTTTTGTGTTTTTTGTTGTGTGTTTTGGTTTTGTTGTGTGTTTTGTTTTTGTGTTTTGTTGTGTGTTTGTTTTTGTTTGTGTGTTTGTTGTGTGTTTGGTGTGTTTGTGTTTGTTGTGGTTGTTTTGTTTTTTTTGTTGTTGTTTGTGTTTGTTTTTTGTTGTTTGTGTTGTTTGTTGTTTCTGTTTGTTTTTTTGTGTTTGTTGATTTGGTTTTTGTTTTGTTTGTGTTTTTGGTGTTGTTTTGTTTGTGTTGTGTGTTGTTTGTTTGTTGTGTTTGTGTTTTGGTTTTGTGTGTGTGTTTGTTGTTTGTGTTTGTTTTTTTGTGTGTGCTTTGTTGTGGTTTTGTTGTGTTGTTTTGTTGTGGTGTTGTGTGTGTGTTGTTTTGTGCTGTTTTTTTTTTTGTGTTTTTTTGTTTTTGTGTGTTTTTTTGATTGTGTGTGTTGTTGTTTTGTTTGTTTTGCTTTGTTGTTTGTTTGTGATTTTTTTGCTTTTGTTGTTGTTGTGTTTTTTTTGTTGTTTGTGTTTTTGTTGTGTATTGTTGGTGTTGTTGTGTTTTGTGTGTTGGTTTGGTGGTTGTGTGTTTTTGTTTTGTTGTTTGTTGTGTGGTTGTTGTGTTTTTTGTTGTGTGTGGTGTGTTTTTGGTTTTTGTGTTGTTTTTTTGTGTTTTGTGTGTGGTGTGTTGTTTGTGTTTGTTGTGTTTGGTTGTGTTGTTTTTGTTTGTGTTTTTTGTGTTTTTTTGTGTTTGTTTGTTTTGTGTTGTTGTTTTGTTTTTTGTGTGTTTGTTTTTGTTGTTGTTGTTTGTGTTGTTTTTTTTGCTTGTGTTTGTGTTGTTTGTGTTGTTTGTTTTGTGTTGTTGTGTTTTGTGTGTTGGTGTGTGTGTTTGCTTTTTGTTGTTGTTTTGTGTTTTTGTGCTGTTTGTTTTTGTGTTGTTGTGTGTTTTGTTGTTGTGTTTTGTTTGTTTGTGTTTTTTTTGTGTTTGTTTTTTTTTTTTTGTTGTGTTTTTTTGTTGTGTTTGTGTGTGTTTTGTTTTTGTGGTTTTGTTTTTGTTATTGTTGTTTGTTTGGTTTGTTGTTTGTTGTGTTTGTGCTTGTTTGTGTTTGTGGTTTGTGTGCTGTTTGTTTTGTTTGTGTTTTTTTTTTTTTTTTTTGTTTTGTGTATTTTTTGTGTTGTTGTGCTGTTTTGTTGTGTTTTGTTTGTGTTTGTGTTTATGTTTGTGTTTTTGTTGGTTGTTTTGTTTTTTTTGTGTTTTGTGTGTTTGTTTTGTTGTTTGTGATTGTTGTGCTTTTGTGTTGTTTTTTTTTTGTGTTTTTTTTTGGTGTTTTTTGTTTGTTTGTGTTGTTTTTTTGTGTTTGTTGTTTTTTGTGTGTTTTTGTTGTTTGTTGTGTTTGTGTGTTTTTGTGTTTTTGTGTGTTGTTGTGTGTTTTTGTTTGTTTGTGTTTTGTTTTTTTGTGTTTTGTTTGTTGTTTGTTGTGTTTTTGTTGTGTTTGTGTTTGTGTTGTGTGTGTATTTGTTGTTTTTGTTTTGTGTTTTGCTTTTTGTTTTTGTGATTTTGTGTGTGTGTTGTTTGTTGTGTTTGTTGTTGTTGTTTTGTGTGTTGTGTTTGTTTTTTGTTTATTGTGTGTGTTGTGTTTTTGTTTTTGTTTTTGTTGTTTTTTGTTTTGTTTTTTTTTGTGTGGTTGTTTTGTTGTTGTTTGTTTTTTTTGTTTTTTTGTGCTGTGTGTGTGTTTGTTGTTGTGTGTTGTTTTTTTTGTTGTGTTGTGTTTTTATTGTTTTTGTTTGTTTGTGTTTTTGGTGTTTGTTGTGTTTTTGTTTTGTGTTGTGTTTGGTGCTTTGTTGTTTTTTGTTGTTTGATTGTTTGTTGTGTTTTTGTTTTGTTGTTGGTTTTGTTTTTGTTTGTTTTGTGTGTTGTGCTTTTTTTTGGTGTTTTGTTTTGTGTGTTTTTTTTGTGTTGTTCTATTTGTTTTGTTGTTTGTGTGTTTTTTTTTTTTTTTTGTGTTTTTTGTGCTTGTTGTTTGTTTGTGTGTTTTTTGTTGTTGTTTGTTGTTTGTTTGTGTTGTGTTGTTTGTTTGTTTTTTTTTTTGTTTATTGTTTTGTTTGTGTTTTTTGTGTTTGTTGTTTGTTTTTTGTTTGTTTGGTTTTTTTGTTGTTGTGTTTTTTGTTGGTGTGTTTTTGTGTGTTGTTTTGTTGTTTTTGTTTTGTTTTTTGTGTTTGTTGTTTGGTTTTTGTGTGTTGTGTGTTTTTTGTGTGTTGTTTTTTTGTGTTGTGTGTGTTTGTTTGTTTTTTGTTGTTTGTTGTGTGTTTTGTTTTGTGTTTGGTGTTTTTGTTGTTTTTTTGTTGTTTTGTGTTTTTGTTTTGTGTTGCTTGTGTGTTGTTTTGTGTTGTGTTTTGTTGTTTGTTTTTGTGTATTTTTTTGTGTTGTTGTGTTGTTTTTTGTTTGTTTTTTTATTGTTTTTTTGTTGTGTTTGTGTTGTTGTGTCTTTTTTTGTTTTGTGTTTTGTGTTTTTTGTTTGTTTGTTTTTTGTGTTGTTTTGTGTTTTGTGTTTGTTGTTGTGTGTGTGTTTTTGTTTTTGTTGTGTTTTGTTTGTTGTGTTGTGTTGTGTTGTTGTGTTTTTGTTTTTTTGTTGTGTGTTTTGTTGTGTGTGTTTGTTTTGTTGTGCTTGTGTGGTTTTTTTTTTGTTGTGTGTGTTGTTGTTTGTGTGTTTTGTTTTTTGTTTGTTTGTTTTGTGTGTTTTGCTGTTTGTGTTGGGTTTGTTTGTTGTTTGTTTGTTGTTGTTTTTTTGTTTGTTTGTTGTTTTGTTGTTTTGTGTGTGTGTTGTGTTTTTGTTGTTTGTTGTGTTTGTTTGTGTTTGTTGTTTTGTTGTTTGTTTGATTGTGT
>JAIWJD010000272.1:0-12953 GCA_022818045.1 Neotoxoptera formosana | reverse complement strand
GGAGGGGAAGAAGGCGAGCGAGCGAAGGGGAAGAGCGGGGAGGCGAAAAGGGGGGGGGCGAAAAGAGCGAGGAGGAGAGGGGGCCACACCCGGGACCCGGGGGCCGAGAGAGGAAAAAAGGGAGGAGGGACGCGGGCCAAAGGAGGGGAGAGGGAAAGAAGCGAAAAGGGACCGGGGAAAAAAGAGAGAAGACCCCAGGGGCCGGAGAGGGGGCGAGGGGGCGAAAAAGCCCGGCAGGAGGGGAAGGGAAAGAGGGGCCCCGGGGAAGAGAAAGGAGGGGGGAAGCGGAGAGGGGAGACGGCGGGGGGGGAGGCGGGGGAAGCGGCGGGAAAAAAAGAAAAACCGAGAGAAGACGGGGGGACGAAGGGCGAGGGGGGAGAAAAGAGGCGGGAGAAAGGGCAAAGGGGGGGAAAAAGGGAGGGGGGGGAAAAGGCGAGGGGGGGGAGGAAAAAACAGAAGGGGGCCCCCGGACCGGGGGAGAAAGGGGCCCGGGAAGAAAAGAAAGGGGCAGGGGAAGGAGGAGCGGGGCGGGGCCGCGCGAAGGACAAGGGAGGAACGAGGGGGGAAGCAGCCGGGAACAAGGACACAAGAAGAGGAGGAACTAGATGAGAAAGAGAGCAGGCAGAGCGAAAGAACGACGCGACGCGCGCGAGAGCCCGAGAGGAAGCGGAAAAGCGAGCAGAGAGTAGCGCGCGCGGCGAAAGCGAGCGGGAGCGAACGGAAGAAAGCGAGATGCGAAGCGAGAGAGTCGACGAAGCGCGAGAGACGCGAGAGTAACGCGTCGAGAGAACAGAAAAGAGGAGAGAAGGAAGAGACACGCAGAGAGCGCAGCGACGAGCAAGCAGCGCAGGCAAAGAAGCGCAGAACGAGATCGCAGAAGGATAAGCGAGTCGAGAGGTAGAGAGAAGAGAGAGGAGAGAGAAAAGAGAGACAGAAAGCGAGCGCCAGTCAGAGCCGGCGAGAAGAGAGGCGAAGAGGACGCGCGACGAGAGAGAAGAGGCGACGCGAGCGAGAAGCAGGGAAGCGCGCCCAGTAAAGAGGGTCTGCGAGTACGCATAGACAGCCGCTCAGAGTGACGAGTAGAGCGAGACGAAGAAGAGAGAAGAGCGAGAGAGAAGAATTAGCAGAGAGACAAAGACGAAGCTGAAAACACCGAGAGACGAGCCGGCGAAGAGAAACGGAGCGAAGCGAGTAGACAGAACGCGAAGATAGCGATCGAAGAAGAGAGCGCAGCGAAGAAGTAAAGCGAACACGACGACCAGAAGAGAGAGAGAGAGCAGAGAGACAGGTACGCAGAGCGAGAAAGAGACGCGAAGAGAGCGGAGAAGAAGAAAGAAGTACGAGACAGCGAGAGAGAACCGCGAAGACGCGAAGGATCGGAGCGAGCGGTAGAGGAAAAAGACGACTCGCGAGACGAAGAGAGAGTAGAGCGAGCTCCGAGGCATAAACTAGAAATCGCAGAGAAGCGCGAGAGCGAGCGACAAGAGACAAGATCACGACGTCGCGCGACAGAAAAGCAGAGCGAAAGCAACTACGACAAAGCGAGAGGCGAAGCGCGCGCAAAGGAAGAGCAAAAGCTGATCAGAGCGAGCCGAGGCGGGAGACTGAGACACGCAAAAGCGCAGCGAGCGAAAGGCAGAGGAGCTCGAGAGAGCAAGCGAGCGGAGACGAGCGCGAAAGAGAGGCAGCGCGAGCGACGCGCAAATAGAGCCGAGAGTACGGAGCTCAAAGAAGAGCAGCGCATAGAGGCAGTAGAGCGAAAAAAGGAAAGCGGAAGAGAGGCAGCACAAGAGAAGACGAGAAGCTGCGGAGCAGAAGAGCGACCATACAGCGCGAGAGGAGAGAAAGCGCAAGACGAGAGAGCGACAGCGGCGAGCGAGAAGATGAGACGCGGATTAAGCAGAGCGAGCAGAGCGACAGCGAGCGAAGAGAGGAGACACGAGAAGGAGGAGAGCGAAGAGTAGGGCGCAACAGCGAGCAAGAGAGGAGAAAGCGGAGAGACAGGAGCAAGTAGGAGAAGAGCGGCGAAGACGCGAAGAGAGCAGAAAGACGAACCGAGAGGAGTAGAGAGCAGCGCAAGTCAAGAGAAGATGTACGCGGAACGCGCACGCGCGGAAAGGCATCAAGAACGACGACCGGGAGCCGAGCGAGAACAGCAGAGAAGAAGAGAGCGACAGCGAGCAGAAGGAGCAGAGCGAAGCAGAGAGCAGACGAGACCGCAGACCGGCGTAAAGCGAGCATCGAGCGCAGAGGACAGCAGAGAGAGAGAGCATGAGGAGAAGTGAGCAGGATCGAGCGCAGAATAGGAAAGAAGCAAGACGCGAAGAGAAGCAAAGAGCGAGAGCGATAGCGACACGGCGGCCGCGCAGAAAGGAGCCGACGAAGCGCGAGAGCACGCGCAAGCGAGCACGGAGAGGAGAGACAGAAGAACAGAGAGCGAGTCGAAGATAGCGAGCGGTCAGGCAGGGAAGTCACGACGCCGAAGAGCACGAAGGAGGAGAGCGACGACAAGTCCGAGCCGGAGGGGGTCGCAGAAAATGGCGCAGAGAAGAGTAACGGGCAGATAGGGAGCGGACAGATAAATAGGAAGGAGAGAGGAGGAGCGAGCGAGCGCCGCGAGAGGGAGAGAGCAGCCGAAGCGCGCGCGGAGAGCGAGCACGAGAGCGCGAGAGCAGAGACCGCCAGCGGAGAGGCGGCCGAACGCGCGACGGCTCGCGCCGCGAGGGCTACGCGCGAGCGAAGCGGCCCGAGAGGAGAGAGTCCGCTCGAAGAGAGAGAGAGCAGAGAGAGCATCAAGATAGCGAGAAAGCGCGAGAGAGAGAGAAGCGAGAAACCGAGAGCACGCGGAGAAAGCGAGAGACAAGAAGAGTAAGTCCGAGGAGCGAAGCAGAGAGAAGCGAGAGAGACCGAGAAGAGCGAGACGAGCGCAGTCTCCGCAGAGCAGAGACAAGGAAGCAGCGAAAGAGAGCAAGATACACGAGAAAGTGCAGAAGCAGCGACAGGCCGCACAACGAGAATAAAGAGAGAGCAGCAGCGAAGAGCGACGCGCGCAGACGCTAGCGCCGAGAGCGCGAGCCCGAAGAGAAGCAGAGGCCAGGCGACGAGAGCGAAATCACGCGCAGCGCGCAGAGAGAAGACCAGGTTCGGAGCCGCGCAAGCACGCAAGAGCGCGCCGACCGGGAAGCCGGGTCGAAGAGACGCAAAAGAGAGAGGAGTCGCGCGACGATACGCAGCGATAGCGCGAAGCGAAGAAGGAAGAAGATAGAGCGAGAGACGAGCGAGAGAGAAAAGCCGGAGAGCGACGCGGAGAGAGGAGAGCTGCCTCGAGAGAGAGATAAGCGAGGAGAAAGAGCGGAGAGAAGGCCAGACGCAGGCGCGCGCGCCGCAAGATCGGCCGAGGGCAGCGACGCGCGAGCTAAAGAGCAGAGAGACGAGAAGCGAGAGAGAAAATACGCAGCGAGAGAGCGCCGTCGAGAGCGAGAGAGAGCGAGAGAGACAGGAAGAAGCGCGCGAGACGCAGTAGAGCGACGCGAGGAGCGAGAGAGCTCGCGCACAGCGCCGATAGACGATAAGAAGAGCGAGGAGGCGCGCGAAAGTAGAGCCAGCAGACGCGCGAGAGAGCGCACGGAACAGACAGAGCGAGAAGCCACGGGCGAGCAGCAGAGAGACGCAGAAGAGACGAGCAAGAGAGAACAGAGGAGCTAGCGAAAGAAGGGAGAGCGCGCGAGAGCCGAGCGCGCAGGAGCTGAGCCGCGCGCGAGACCGCGAGATGCAGCATAGAAGAGAGAAGCGCAGACGCGGGCGACACAGGAGAGCAGGAAAGCAGAAGAGCGCAGGAGCGCGCGCGCGGAGCGAGAGAGCGAGAGCAAGAAGCGTACGAGCCGAGGACGAGAGGAGGCGAGGCGATAGCACGCGCCTGACCGCGACGGGACAGCGCAGCCTCGAAGGCGATAGACAGAGAGAGCCTGGGAGAGAGAGCAGACGCTCGAGAAAAGAGCGAGGGAGAGACGACGGCGCACGACCGACGAGTAGTCAGCGAGGCCGAAACGCGACGGAGCAGCACCGGCGAAGACGAGCGAGCAGCGCGCCCGAGAGGCGGCGCCCAGAGAGCCGCGCGAGGTAGAGAAGCTACCGACGCGCCGCAGGGTCGAGAGCGAGTTCGAGAGCGAAAAGACAGCGAGTAGGCAGAGAGAAGCGAGAGAGAGAGAAAGAAGAGAGAGAGAGCGACGGGGAGAGGCCAAGCGAAGAGAGACGAAAAGCGAGAGCGAGCAACCATAGAGAAGAGAGGCGAGAACGAGAGGCGCGAGAAGAGCAGAGTAACGAACCACGAGAGAGAGCAGAGAGAGAGACGCGACCGAGAGCGAGAGAGAGAGACAGAGAGAGAGAGAGAGCGAGTAGACGCGCAGAGAGGCAGAGAGCAGAGCGACGAAGAAAGCGCAGCGGGAGAGAGTAACAGAAAAAGTAAGCGACGCGGGAGAGCAGGAGGAAGAGGAGCCGCTAGAGAAGACGAGAGAGACGATGGCTCGACGAGGAGCGCGAAGAAGAGAGAGAGAGAGCCGAGAGACAAAGAGGAACCAGACGGGAGAAAGAGCAGAAAGACGAGGCGGACAGAGACGAACGCGAGCAGAAGGAGACGAGAGAGAAGCGCGAGAGAAAGCGAAGAGCGAGACGAGGCAGAGAGGAGAGTCGAGAGAGAGAAGCGACGAAGACGTAGAGCCAGAGAAGTCTGAGCACGACCGAGAGGAGAGGCGGGAGAAGAGAGACGCACAGACAGAGAGAGCGGAGATCCGAGCCGGGCACAGGCGAGGCGAAAGAGAGAAGAGAGCAGAGAGAAAGAAAGAGCGAGAGTAGCGCAAAGAGAGTAGAACCAGAAGAGCGAGGCCGCCGAGAAAGCCAGAGACAGAGACGCCGCGAAGAGTCGAGAAAGAGCCGCGCGAGAGCAAAGAGCACGAGATCAGGACGCGCGCGGCAGCGCGAAACGAGAAGAAGCGCAAAGAGAGTAGATTCCGACGCAGGAGCGCAGAGAGAGAGGAACAGAGAGAGAGAGCGAACGAGAGCGTCCGATCGCGCGGAGCCGGCCCAGATAAGAGGCGCGACAATAGAAGTACGACAGAAGTCGAAGCAGCAGCGTACGCGTAGAGAGATGCGAGAAGTCGAAGAGCAGCGATCGCGCGCAGCACGAGAGCGCAGCGATCGCGCGCGACACGAGCAGAGCCGCGGGACCGCGAAGAAGCAGAGGTCCGAGTAGAACGCGCGCGCAAGAGAGCAGAGAAAGAAAGAGCGAGAGAGCGAGACGCGAGCAGCGAAAGAGAGCAGAGATAGAGAAGAGAGACAGAAGAAAGAGAACGCGGAGAGAAAGGAGCCGAGGACGAAGCGCGAAGCCGAGCAGAGAGGAAGAAGAGAAGAGCGAGCGCAAAAGAAAGAGAGGAGCGATGGTCGAGAGAGAGAGAGCGCTCAGGATAGACAAGAGCAACGGAAGCGCGCGCAGAGAGCGAGAGCAGCAGAGTTAGACAACAGAAAGAGCAAGAGAGACAGAGAGGAGAGAAGAGGACAGCACGCGCCGCGAGAAGAGAGAGCTCGAAAACAGGAGCAGAGAGAAAGACGAAGAAGAAGAGACGAGAGACAAGAGAGCGACGAGAGAGAGACCGCAGAAGACAGAGTAGACGGGTTAAGCGTAAGAGAAGCAGACGAGACACAGAGAGAAGAAGCGAGAGAGATCTCCCACGCGCCACGAAGACGCGCCGCGAGAGCGCGCGAGAAAACGAGAGAGAAGCACGAGCGACCCAGCAGGAGCAGCGCTCCGAGAGGGTTAAGCAGCGCGCACCAGCAGACGCTACACCGAGAGCGACAGCGCAAGAAAGGAGCGAAGAGCAGTCGCGGGAGCGCCGCAGCCGAGCGAGAGGGCGCCGCGAGAAGAGACTAAGAGAGCGCTGCGAAGGGAGCGAGAGAGAGGAGAGACGACGCAGACCGAGCAGAGCAGACGCAAACGAGAGAGGGCGCGAGAAGAGAACGAGAGCTACGCCAGAAATGAGAGACAAGACGAGGGGATGCGAAGAGGCAGAGAGCGCGACCGGACGTACAGAGAGCGGACATCGATAGCGCGAGAACGAGCGCAAGAGTAGAGTAAGAAAGAGCATAGAAGGAAAAGTGAGGCAGGAGCCGCGAGAGAGCGAGAGCAAAGAGCGCAGCGAGAGCCGAAAGTTCGCGCCACGCGCGAGACGCGCACGCGAGCACGACGCGAGGCCAGGCTAGCAGAAGGAAGAACAGAAACCCAGAGGGTCCGCTCGACCGCAAGCAGAGAAGCGAAGCGACGCGACGAACGAGAGCTGAGAGAAGCGCGAGCGAGAGCGCGGAGCGCGCGAACTCGGAGAGCACGAAGCGTCACGATGCGACGCGAGCCTGCAGCGAAGAGACACCTCATAGCCGAGCAGCGGACAGAGCCGAGCAGTCGAGAGCTCCGCGCCGCGGACGCGTCGCGCTCGCGGAGAGAGCAGGGCGACCGGGTGCAGAAGAGAAGAGAGAGAGGGAACGACGCGCCGAGCGAGCACAACGCGGAAGAAGCAGCGACGAAGATAAGCACCGCCGCCGAGCGCGCGAGTCACCGCGTCAGAACAGAAAGCGAGCGGAGACGCTACGGGAAGCGAGCACGCACAGGAGACGAGCGGAGACCGGACAGGACCGCGAGGGTGAGAAGACCACAGTGGTAGTATAGAGATAGACGCGCGGGAGAAGAGACGAGCGAGAGAAGAGAGAGCGAGAGACAGAGGCCGCCGAAGAGCTAAGAGAGAGAGTAGACAGACGAGAGAGCGCGAAAGCCGAAGACCCATCAGCAGAGGACGGCGCGCGCGTAGAGCGCCGCGGGTACGAAGCCGCCGACCCGACAAGCCGCAGAGACGAGAGTAGAGAGGTGTAAGAAGCGCGGCGAGACTAGGCGCGGAGCGAGCGCCGGGCATACAGAGCGACGCGCCGGGAGCGACGAGACCGAGAAAGAGAGGAGCAGAGCAGCAGCGCAGAGAGCGCGTAGGGAGACGAGAGAGAAAGAGAGAGGGCAGAGAGAGGAGTAGCGGAGGACGAAAAGCAGAGAAGAGACGAAGAGAGAGGTAGCTAGCGGAAGGCGAAGTATAGAAGAAGCAGGCAATGAGCAAGGAGTTGAGGAAGCCGAGCCGCGCACGAGAACGCGAAAGGAGACGAAGCGAAAGAAATGCAGGAAAACGAGATAGACGCGAGAATGCTAGAAAGTGAGAGCGAAGGCGAATAGAGACAGCGACGAGCAGAAAAGAGCCGAGCGAGCGCGAGCCGGACAGCAGAAAGCAACGAAGAGAGCGAGCAGCGTCAGAGGCAGGTCAGCAGACCGAAGAGGAGGAGTAACGCCGAGCAGACGTCGGACGAGCGAGACGCGCGAAGCACGCGAGAAAGAGCGAGAAGAAAAATGAAAGAGAGAGACGGTCGCGAGAGCGACGCGAGTACAGAGAGAGAGAGAGCGCGACAAGACGAGACAGAGCGAATATCGAAGAGAGAAGGAACAGTAAGACAGGAGCGACGAGGCGCAGCAGCCGGCGCACACGTAGCGACGAGAGAGGAGAGCACGAAGAGTAGCGCCGAGACGACACCAGAGAGACAGAGACGGCAGTGCGAAACGAGAGCGAGAACGCACGAAAGATAGGAAAGAGAGAAGAGAGCGACCGCGCTAGACGAGACGCGACCGCCCGCCGAGCAGGCCATTCGCGAGTAGCGGGTAGAGCAAGAACGGGAAGACAGCGAGAGAGAGGAGAAAGCGCGAAGGAGTCGAGAGCCACGCGAGTCCAGCGCAGGAGGGAGCAGAGAGGAACCTAGAAGCCGCAGCGAGAGAAGACGTAAGAAGCGAGCCAGCGACGTCGGCGTGAGAGCACGCGCAGAGAGAGAGACACAAAGCGCAGAAGCGCCGCGGGAGAGCCGAATGCAGGATACTGAGAGCGAGAGATCGATCGGAGGAGCAAGAGAGCGCGAGAGAAGAGAGAGTAGAGAGAGAAGCCGAAGAGAGAATGAGAAAGAGAGCGATCGCCCCGAAAGCGAGGAGCGAGAGCGACACGAGACGGAGAGAGGAGAGAGCGAGCAGCGAGAGCAGAGCAGAGCGAGAGAAGAAGAGACGCAAGAAGAGAGACAGAGAATGAGGAGGAAGGAGAGACCCCGGGTAGAGAGACGAGCGAGAAGAGAGAGAGACAGCAGGAGACGAAGAAGACGAGAAGGACGCAGAGAAGAAACGAGAAGAGAGAGCGCAGCGCGGGAGAGAGCGCGAAAGAGAGCGAACGAGCGAGATCAGAGAGAAAGAGGCCGAGCGCAGAGAGAGATACTGGACGAGAGAGAAGCGCAGAGACAGCGCGAAGACCAGCGGGAGCGATGGAGAAGAGCAGGCGGAGAGGGAAAAGCTAGCGCGAAGAGAAGTGCGAGCACAGGAGCGAGAGAGCAGAAAGTAGAGAGTAAGATCTTAGGAAGAGAGCACAGAGGACCCGACGCCGAAGCAGAAGAGGAGCGAGCAGCCACAGCGCGACAGGAAGAGAAGCGTGAGCAGCGAAGAAAGCGGCAGGCGAGAAACGAGAGCAGAGAGGAAGAGAGAAGAGAGAGAGAGAGAGCGAGAGCGACGAGAAGAGCAGAGTCAGCCATTGCGACAGAAACAGAGGCCCAGAGAAGAGCCGCGGGCGAGGTAGAAGAGACACCAGAAGAGAAGAGAGAGAAGAGAAGAGAGCAGCTCGAGATAAGAGAGTAGCCTAGAGAGAGACGAAGAAGAGCAGCGCCGTCCAGAGCCGAGAGAGAGCAGAGCCGCGCGGGCACGTCGGCGAGCGAGAGAGAGACGCAGATAAGAGGAGAAGCGCGTCAGGAGAGCGAGGGAGCAAAGCGAAGAGGGTCGAACGACGCGACAGAGGAGCCGGAGAAGAGCTCGCAAAGTAGAGAGCGAGCGAGAAGGTAGAGGGAACGCAAGAAAACGCAGACGAGACTAGAGGGAGAGAGTACGAGAAACGAGGAAGAGCGCAGACGCGGAAAAGAGCGAGAGGAGAGAAGAGTAGAGAAGAAGAGAGCACGCAAGATAAACAACCTGCGAAGAAGCCGTAAGTCGTAGACGGAGCGCAGAGCAGACGCCGAGAGCGCGAAAGAGAGACGAGCACACAGCGAGAGCGAGAAGCAGAAGAGGATCGAGAAGAGCGCGAGAGACGCGCGAGAGACGAGAGAGAGCGGCACGCGACGCGCGCGACACGTCGGAGCCGATGAAAGAGGAGCAGAGGAATCGTCGTAGGGGAGCAGCAAGACGATACAGCGAGCGACGAGAGAAGACGTAGAGAGAGAGAGAGCAGCGCGAGACACGAGAGAGAGAGCAGCGAGTAGAAGAGCGAGCGCGAGAGCTAAAGTAAGAGAGAAAGAGACGATAGAGCAAGGCGGCGCGAGAGACAGGGAATAGAGGACGCCGGAGAGCAGATACAACAACACAGATGAGAAGAGTAGAACGCGCGACAGCGAGAGGGACGCAGCGAGCAGCGAGAGTGCCAAGCACGCCAAGAAGCAAACGCGAGGCAGAGCGCCAGCGCGCTCGAAGCGAGCCGAGCGCGGCGCGAACGACGAGGGCGCCACGGAGAGCGAAGAGCGAGCGCGCGAGAGCAGAGAGGATGCAGAGCACGAGCAGTCGCAGGAGAGGCACGATAAGGAGCGACGCCCGTAGAGAAGACGAGAAAAGAGCGAGAGTACGAGGAGAGCAGTCAGCCGCTAGCCGAAGAGAGAGAGAGGCACACCTGAGTAGAAGCCCGCACGAGCAGAGTAGCAGACGAGGCGCCAGAGACGGCGAGTTAGAGAGAGCGACAGAGAGAAGAGCAGTCGAGCGAGAGCAGCAGAGACATAGAGAGAGCGCGTAGCTCTGCAAGCGCACTCGCGCGCGAGAGAGCGACAGCGGACGCGTCGCGACGCCGCAAATAGGGACGAGGGAGCGAAGCACGCGGAGACACCGCACCACGACGAAGCGAAAGAGCGGGGTAGAGCGGAGAGAGAGAGCGGAGTGAGCGCAAGTGGAAGAGAACAGTCCAGAGACCGAGAGAGACTCGCGATAGAAACGAGATCGCCGAAGCGATGCCGCGAGGACGAGCAGAAGAGAGTAGATCGGAGATGAGCGAAGAGGAGCGGACATGCGAGAGAAGATCGAAAGAGATCAAGCGCGCGCAGAGAGAGACGAACAGAAGAGAAGCTCGCACGAGACAGCGGAAGTCGCGCAGAACGCGAGAGAGCGGAGAGGCAGACAGAGTAGACCGCAGGGTTGTAAGTGAGAGAAGCAAACAGCGCGGACAGAGAAACAGCCGAAGAGAGAGCGAGAAGAGAAGACGACCGAAAAGGAGAGAAGAGACAGCAAGAGAGAGCGAGCGAGAGAGCGACGAAGCCGAGGACGAGAAGGAGCAGTAGCGAGACGACAGAGAGCGAAGAGCAGCGAGAGCCGCGACGAGGCGCAACCGGCAGAGAGCGACGCGCGAAAAGAGCGAGACGACGAGCGAGCGGAGAGAGAACCAGACGCGGCAAGCGCAAGAGCGCGAGCGCGCGGAGCCGCGAACGCCCGCGCGGCCGACGGCGGGATCGCGACGCTAGCGCCCAGCGCGGCCGCCCAGTCGACGCTCGCGCCCGCCTCGAGAGGGACCCCCGGGACGACCGAGCCCCGACGCCGAGTAGCGCGAAAGGAGAAAGCCGGAAGAAGAAGACGAGCGCAGCAGAGACGAGAGAGCGGAGCGCTCAGAGCGCCCTGAAGAAGGAAGAGACGAAGTCGCGAGAAGATGCCGAGACCGGCGAGAAGAACGAGAGGAGAGAGCAAGAACGCAGAGATGAAGAGCAGCGGCGGAGCAGAGAGCGCACAGAGAAGAGAGAGACGAGAGAGACAGAGAAGAGAGGAGATGAGCAGGCAGCGAAAGGCGCGGAGAGAGAGGTACAGCGCAGAGCGATGAGAAGGACGCAAGAGACGAGAGAGAGCGCGAGCAAGCGCGCAGTCAGAAGAGAGGAGGCAGCCGAGCACAGACGCCGAGAGCCCCGACGCACGAGAAACAGAGAGAGCACGCGAAGCTAAGAGAGAGAAGAGAAAGCGAGAGCCAGAGCGCGGGAACGAACCAAGCAGAGAAGAGAGGACGGAACGTGAGAGAGAGATTTAAGAGGCAAAGAGAAAGAGGACGACAGCAAAGGGGGAAAAACGGGAAGACCGAGAAAAAAGGGCCCGCAAAAGAAACAGCAAAAAAAGAGATAAGGAAAAACCGACGAAGAAAGGAGGGGAAAGGGGAGAGACGAGCCCCCGGGGAAGAAGAGCAAAAAAGGCCCCTGGCCAGAGAGCGGGAAGCAGAGCGAGCGGCGACCCGGAAGAGAACAGGGATAAAACAAGGAGTGAAAAACGGAAAGAGAGAAGGGGAGGAACCGGGAAGAACAGAGGGGAGGAGGGGGGAAAAGAGAAGGGGAGAGAGAAGGGCCGCGGGACAAAAGGGGGTAAGCGACAAAAACCGAGAGGGGTAGCCCCGGAAAAAAAGAGGGAAGAGGGGAGGGGCCGGGGGGAGATTGGGGAAAAGGGAGACGCGGGAGCCTAAAGGAAAGAAAAAGGCCGAAGGGGGAGGAGAGCGAAGAAAAGACAGCGCGGGGAAAAGGAAGGTAAAAAAAAAGGAGCAGGGGGACCCAAAGAAGAGTCCAGACCCCAAAGGAAGTAGAGCGAAAAGGACCCGAGGGAGCAAAAGGAAGCGAGAGCGGGGAGAGGGGAAGAAAAAACAAAAATGAGGGAAGCAGCAAGAGGGAGTTAAACCGGCCCGAAAAGAACAAGACAAACGGGGGGAGAGGGGAACCGAAACGCCCGAAAACGGAGAGGAAAAAGGAGAAGAAAAGCAGCGTAGAAAGCGAGGGGGCCGCGCGAGGAAAAGAAAAGAAAGAGGGAGAGGATAGAGAAGGAGGAGGGGGGGAGGCCCGGACAAAAGGGGAAGGGGCAAAGGGGCAGAGGAAAAAGAAAGAAAAGAAAGGGGGGAAGAAGGAGGCGGGGGGGGCAAAGGGGGAAAAGAATAAAAAGCAAAAGGGGACCGCGAAAGAGGGGGGAGAGAAGGAGTAAAAACGAGGCAAGAAGCGGGGGGTCGGGGGGCGGATTAAAAAGAGAGACCAAAGGGGAGAAAAAAGAGAGAACGAGACAGACAGGGAGGAAGAGCAATCACGGGGAACAGGCGTAGAATGGGGAGAGGAGACGAAAAAAGAGACAAAGAGGGCGGGGAAGAAGGCCCGAAAGACTTCGGGGCCGGGGAGGGGCAAAGGGGGGGGCCAAAAACCGGAGAGGGAAGCACAAGGGGGAGCGAAAAGGGGAGAGGGGTTCCGCGGATAAAGATCGGGGGGAACGAAGAAGGGAAGAAAAAGGGAAGGGATAGTTGGGGAAAAGGGAGAGAAAGAAGGGGAGGAGAAGACCAGGGAAAAGGGGGAGGGGGAGGAAAAGAACCCTGCGAGCCGCGGTAGAAGCGGCGAGTCCGAACCAAAAGGGGAGGCGGGGTGAAAGCAGGGGGGAGACAAAGGTACGCCGAAGCCCGAAGGAGACCCGGGGAACGAGACAAGCGGAAGGAAAAAACCCCCACAGACACCGAAGGGGGGAAAAACAACGAAAAGAAAGGCGGGGCGGGAAAGAGAGAGAGGAAGAGGAGACGGGGAAATAGCGTCAAAGGGAAAGCCAAGCCGCGCGGAAGAGGGGCGCAGGGGAGTAAAAAAAGGGACCCCCGAGAGAGAAGGGGGAGACGAAAAAAGGGAAAAGAAAGAGAGCGACTCGACCCCGAAGAGAAAAAGGGGAATGGGGGGAGGAGAGACCCCGCGAAGAAGGAGAGAGGAGAGAGAGAGAGAAAGAAAAGGAAAAAGGGAGGGGAGAAGAGGAAGAAGGAGTGAGGAGCCGGGGAGAGAAGAGCGGGTGGGGCGGGGCAGAGAAAAGGCAAAGAGCCCGAAGGGGAGAGAGA
>JAIWJD010000271.1:0-12989 GCA_022818045.1 Neotoxoptera formosana | reverse complement strand
TTTTTTTTTTTGGGTTTTTTTTTTTTTTTGTTTTTTGTTTTTTGGGTTGATGTTGTTTTTTTTGTTTTGATTGGGGTGTGTGATTTGTTGATTTTTTGTTTTGTTTGATGTTTGTTGTTGTGTTGTTTGTTTTTGTTTTGTTGTTGTGTTGTTGATGATTGTTTGAGATGATTTTGTTTGATTTGAGATGTCGTGATTGAATGATTTTGTTGATGTGTTTGTTTTTTTTGATGATTGTGGTGATGTGTGATTGAAGTTTGTAATGATTTTGATGTATTGAATTTTGTAAGTTTTGTGGATGAATGTGAATGTGGTGATGATTGTTGAATGTGATTGTGTGTTTTTCTGTGTTTGATGGACTTTTGTGCACATGGAATTGGTTTTTGATGTTTGATTGAGTTGTGATGATTTGTGATTGATTAGTGTTGAATTTGTTTGTTTTTCTTGTTGTTCGATTTTGATGATTATGGTTGTGTTGAGTTGTATGTTGAAATTGTTTTTTTGTTTGTTGATTTTGATTGTGATTATTTTGTTGATGATTGGTTTTATTTTGATGATTGATGATGTGATATTGCTTGTGTTGATGTTTGTGAGTTGATTTGTTTGTGAGTTGATTGAGTGATGTTTGTGTTTGTTTTGTTGCTTTTGAATTGTGAGCTGATGCTTGTTGGATGAGATTGATTTTGTATGATGATTTGTTGTGTGTGTTGTGTGATATGTTTGATGACTGAGATTTGATTGTTGGTGTTGTGGTGATTGTTGATAGAGTTGACTGACTTGTGAGTTGTTTGTTAGTTTGTTTTTTGATTGTGTTTTGATGATGTGATTGATTTGTTTGATGTGCTTTTAATGTTGTTTGTGATTTGGGATGATTTTTGTGTTTTTGATGTTTGATGGATTGATTGATTGTCGTGTTGACTGATACGATTTGAGTGTTTGTTCCTTGATTTTGTGTGATGTTGGATTGTTGTTTGTTGTGAGTTTGTGATTGTTGTTTTGATGGTTATTGACTGTGAGTTGTTTTGAGTGATGGAGTGTGATGTGTGATGAATTTTGATGATTGTGTCGGGTGTGAGAGTTTGATCTGATGATTCTGTGATATCGTTGACTGAGTCTGTGATTTTTGTGATGTGTGTGATTGATTGATGGTTTTGTGTGCTTGTTTGGGTGAGTGATGATTTTTTGTTGGTTTGTGTTGGTGTGATTTTGTTTTTTGATGACTGTGAGTTTGATGATTTGGTGAGTTGTGAGTTTTGTGTGGATTGAGTTTCGTGTGTGAAGAGTTAGTGTTTTTTAGCTTGTGATTGTGATTGATTGTGTGTGGAGTGTTGATGTATTTAGATGTGATGAGTTTGTGATGACTGATGATTTGTGTGTTTTTGTGTGACTATTTGAGTTGTGATTGTTTGATGTGATGATTTTTTTCTGAATTTTTTGAATGATGAGTGATGGTTGATTTGATATTGATGTGATTTTTTGGATGTGTGAGTTGTTGTGTTTGATTATTGTCTGTTTGTGTTGTGTGATGTTTGTGATTGATGTGATGTTGTGTACTGTTGTGTGTGTGAGGTTGTGATGAGATTTGGATTGATGACATAAATTTGTGATTGTTGATCTTGATGAATTTGATGATTGATTGGGTTTGAGGACATTGATATAGAGTTTTTGGTTTTTTGATGATGATGTTTTTTGGTTTCTTTTGTTGTTGATGTGTTCCACATGTGGTTTTGTGAGTGGTGAGTTGTGATTGAGTGATTTTTTTGAATTTGTTTTGGTTTGAGGTTTGATTTTTGTGATGTGTGAGTATTGAGGCTAATTTGATTGTGTTTGTTGTTGAATTTGATTAACCGCCAATCAGTAGTGGATTTTTGTTTGATGAGTTATTGGTTTGTTTTTTGATTTGTGATTTGTTTTTGACGATTTTTGTTGTGTGATTGAGGTGATGCTGATTTTTTTGGATTGTTGTGTATTGATGAGTTGTTTGACTGATTGATGAATTTTTGGTTTGATTTGTTGATTTTGTTTTTTGATTGATTGATTGTTTGATTGTGTGATGTTGTTTGATTGATTTGAATTTTTTTGAATTGTTGATTGTGTTTGTGTTTGTTCTTTAGATTTGTGATGATGATTAGTTCTTTGTTAATTTCGATTGATTGTGATTTTGGTGTTTTGATTGATTGTGAGTGAATTTTGTCGAATTTTGTTGTTTGGATGATTTGTGTTGATGATTGATTCTTTTTGTTTGTTTGTGATGATTTGATGTTTTTTATCTGATTTTTTGACTTGTTGGTGTGTGATGATTGTGTATTTGTGGGATTTTTCTGGATGATTTTTGTGATTTTTGAGTGTTTGATTTGTTTGATTCCCGTTTTGATTGATTTTTGTTGTGAGTTTGACGTTCATTGATTTTTTATGTTTGAGTGTGTTGATGATTGATTTGTCTTTGATTGTTGAATTGGTGTTTTTGTTGCTTTGATGTGATTGATGTGATTCTTGATGGAGTTGTGTGATGTGATGAGATTTTTTTGATGTTTGAGTTGTGTTGATTTGTGATTTTGTTGCATGTGTTTTTTTGTTTGTTTGTTTTTGTTTGTTTTGTGTTAGATGAATTTTGATTTGTTTGTTTTGATGTGATGTGTTGTGATGTTTTTTGGTTTTTGATTTTTGTGAAGATGATTGATTTTTTGTTGATGTTGAATGATGAGTTGTTTTGATTTTTTGTTGTGAATTGTGTTTTTTTTTTTGATGTGTGTTGAATGATGTTGATGTGATGATTTTTGTTGTTTCGTTGTGCGTGATGTGGCTGTTTTGGTTTGATGTGATGATTTGTGGTTGTGTTTGGATGAATTCTTTGTTGATTTCTTGATGTTTGTGATTTATGTTTGTTGTTTGTGATGATTGTTGATGATTTTGTTGTTTGGGAGTGATTTGTTTTTGATTTGTGTGGATGTGTTTGGTGATGTTGTGTTTGTTTTGTTTTTGTGTTGATTGATGATTTGATGTGATTTTTGTTGTAAATTGTTGTTTCGTTGTGTGTTGATGATTTGATTTATTTGTGATCAGTTTGCTTGTTGATGTGTGTGTTGTTTTGTGTTGTAGTTGTGTTTGAATTTTTTTGTTGTTTTTTTGTGTGATTTTGATGTTTTTGTGGAAGGATGATTGTGTGTTGTTGTGTTGGTTGTTGTTTTGATGATTGTGTGTTGTTTTTTGTGATGTGAGTGTGTGTGATTTGTGTTGATTGTGATGATTTTTCTTTGTTGTTTGTTTTGTTTTTGGATGTGTTGATTGTGTGGTTGTTTGATGATTGTGTGATGATTGATGATTGGGTTTTGTGATGTTTGTGTGTTTTTGTGAATGTGATTGTGTGTTTGAATGATTTTGATGATTTTTTGATTTCTTTTTTGTGATTGATTTGTTGTGTGTTTTGTTTGTTGATTTTGTGATTGAATGGATTGTTGTGTTGTTTGATGATGTTTGTTGATGGTTTGGTTTTTTTTTATGTGGTTGTTGTTTTTTGTGTTGAGTTTGATTGGGTTTTGTTTTGATGATGTTCGTTTGAATTTTGTGTTTGATTGTTTTGATGATTGTTTTGATGATGGGTTTGATTGATTGAATTGTGTGATTGATGATTGATTTGTTGATTCGTTTTGTGATGATTTGATGATTGTTTTGTGTTGATTTGATGATTTGATGATGTGGTGGACTGTTGATGATTGTTGTGTGATGTGTTTGTTGATGTTGAATTTGATGATTGTGTCTTTTTGTTGTTGTGATTGTTGTTGATTTTTTTGTGTGATGATTAGATGTTGTGTGATTGATTTTGATGTGATGTTTTTTTTTGCTTTTTTTGAGTGTGATTTGTTTGATTTTTGTTTGATTGTAGTTTGTTGATTGAATGTTTGGTTTGAGTGTTGATGAGTGGTTGTTTTTTTTTTTGTTGAATTGTTGGTTTTGGATTTTTTGTTTGTTGTATTGATTTTTGTGTTGTGGATGTGATGTGATGTTGAGTGAATTTTGATGAGTTGATGTTTGATGATTTGTCTGGTTTTTGATTGTGTGGATTGATTTGTTTGTGTTGATGATTGATTTGTTGATTTGTTGTTGTTTGATTTTTCTGATTTTGTGATTGATGATGTTGTTTTGATTTGTTGTTTGTTTTGTTGTTTGTGAATTTTGTTGTTTGTGATGTTTGATGTTGTGTCTGGTGTTTTTGATTTGATGATTTTGTTGTTTGATGATTTGTTTTGATTGATTGTGATGTGTTGATTTGAGGTTTGTTGTTGTTGATTTAGTTTGTTGTGACTTTGTGTGGATGTTGTGTTTGTGTGCTTTGATTTTGTGATTGGATGTTTTTTTGCGTGTGTTGATTGTTTTTTGTGTGATTTGAATTGTGATTTTTGATTTTTGATTTTTGATGATTTTTGTTGTGATTGTTGTGATTGATGAGGTGTTTTTGATGTGTTGTGTTTTGTTGTTGTTGAATGATGTTTGTTGTGATGGTTTTTTGTTTTGTGATGGTGATTTGATTGAATTTGATGTTGATTGTTGAGTTGATGTTGTGTGGTGATTTTTTGAATGTGTTTGCGTGGTGTGTTTTGTGTGATTTGATTGATGTTTGTTGATTTGATTGATTTGATGAGTTTTTGTGTGTTGTTTGTTGTTGACTTTGATTGATTTGAATTTGATGGTTGTTTGTGTTGTGTTTGGTTTTTTTTGATTGTCTGATTGATAGTTCTGTGTGTTGATGATTTGTGTGTGATGTTGATGTTTGTTGGATGATTGATTGGTGATGTTTGATTGTGTTTGATGATCTGTTTTTGTGTTTGTTTTTGTGATTGTTTTTGATTGGTTTGTTGTGATTTTGTGTGTTTGTGTTTGTGTGGATGTTGATTTGTGATTTGATTTGGTGATTTTGATGGTTTTTGTGTGATTGAATGTTTTTTTGTGTGTTTGTGATGTTTTGTTGTTTTTGAATTTTGTGGGATTGATGTGTGATGTTTGGATTTGATGTGTTGATTGTTTTTTTTGTTGTTTGATGGGATTGGTGATGTTGTTGATTTTGTGTTTGATGTTTTGTGATTTTTGATGTGATTGTTTTGTTTGGGATGTTGTTTTTGATGATTGATTGTTTTTGATTTGGTTGATTTTTTGGTTTTGGTGTTTTGGGTTGTTTGATTGATTGTGTGTGTTTGGTTGTGTGTATTTTTTTTTTGTGTTTAGTTTGATTGATGATTGTGTTTGTTTTTTTTTGATTGATGTTGTTTTGTGTTTTGATTGTGTTTGATTGTGATGTTGATGATGGATTGTTGTTGTTGTATTTTGTTGTGTTGTGTTTGTGATGATGTTGTTTTGTGTGTGTTTTTTGATTTTGTTTGTTTGTGTGATTGTGTTTGTGCTTTGATGATTTGTGATTTGATTTTGATGTTTTGTGATGTTTGATTGTGTGATGATTGGATGTTTTGTTGTTTTGATGTGATTGATTGATGATTTTTGGTTTTGATTGTTGTTTTTGTTGTGATTGATTTGTGTTTGTTTTTTGATTGATTTTTTGATTGTGTTTTTTTTTGGTTTTGTTGTTGATTTGATTGATTGTTGTGTTGTGTTTTTTGATCTGTTGTTGTTTTGTGGTGGTTTTGAATTTGTTTTTTTGATGGTGATTTGTGAATGTGTGTTGTTTGATTTGTTTTTTGTTTGTTTGATTGGATTGTTTGTTTGATTGATGATTTTTGTTTGTTTTTTGATGTTGATGTTTTTGTTTGATGTTTGATTGTGATTTGTTGTGTTTGATTGATTGTGTGGTTTGGGTTGTTTTGGTGTGAGGGTGATGTGTTTTGGTTTTGATTTGGAGATGTGTGAATTTTGTTGTGATTGTGGGATTTGGAGATGTGTGATGTGTGTTTGTGATGATTTGGATTTGATGTGTTTGATGTTTGTGATGGTTTGATGTTTTTGTTTTGAAGTTTTGATTTGTTTTTTTGATGTTTGGATTGTTTTGATGTGATGATGTTTGTTGATTTTGTTGTTTGATGAGTTATTGATTGATTGATGATTGAGTCTGATTTTGTGTTTGATGTTGTTGTGTGTGTTTGTGATGTTGTGATTGATGTTTTTTGATGTTGTGTTTTGATTGTTTTTGATGATTGATGTGATGTTGTGTTGTGTTTTGTGTTTTTGATGATGTTGATTTGTGATGATGTGTGATTTTGGGATTTTGAATGTTGTCTTGAGTTTTTGTTTTTGATGATTTTTGTTGATGTGTTGTGTTGGTTGTTTTGTTTTTGTTGTTGTGATGTTTTTTGTGTGTGAATGTGAATTGTTGGATGTGATTGATTGTTTGATTTTGTTTTGATGATTTGTGATGACTGGGTTGTTGTTTTGTGATTTGTTGTGGATGGATTGATGAGTTTTGTTGATGTTTGATGTTTTCTGTTTGTTGTTTGTTTGTGTTTGAATTGATGTGTTGTGATGTGATGTGATGATTTTTGATTGTTGATTTTGTTGTTTGAATTGATTGATATTTGTTTTGATGTGTTGTTTGATTGTTGTTTGATTTTTTGATTTGTGCTTTTTGATGATTTGATTTGTTGTGGTGTTTTGTTTGTTTGATGTGTTGATTTTTGGTGAATTGATTTGATTGTTGTTTGATCTTGATGTGTGTGGTTTTGTGATTGTGTTGATTTTGTGTGATTGTTGATTTTTTGTGGTGATGTTGATTTTGTTGTTGTGATGTTGTGATTTTGATTGTTGTTTTGTGATTTGGTTTTGTTTGATTGTCGTGATCTTGATGTTTTGTTTGATGTTTGTGTTTTGTTGTGGGATTGATGTTATTTTTTGATTTTTTGTGATTTTTGTTTTTTGATGTATTGATGTGATTGATTTGTTGATTTTGATGTGTGTTTGTGGATGATTTTTGGGATTGTTTTGTGTGTGAGATGATTGTTGATTTGTTGTCTTGTGTGATTGATGTGTGTGTGATGTGATTTGATTGATGTGTTGTGATGTGATTGTGTTTTGTTGTGTTACGTGTGTTGATTTTTTGGATGTTTGTTTGTGATGTGGGATGATGCTGTGTGTATGTGTGATTTGATGTTGATTGTTTTTTGATGACTTTTGTTGAATTGTGATGAATTGATGAGTTGAGTTTTGAATTGATTTTATTGATGTTAGTTTTGATTTTGTTTTCTTTGATTGTTCGGTTTTTGATTTGGTGTTGTTGATGATTTTTTTTGGTTGATGATGTGAAAAAATTTTGAAGTTTGTTGAATCCTTTTGTTTTGATAATGTGATTGATTGAGTTGATTGTGTTGTTTGTTTGATTTGATGTTGATTTGACTTGATGAATTTTTGTTCTTTTTGATGTTTTGATTGTGCTTGATGGGTGATTGATTTGGATGATCGATTGATGTTGTTGATGATGTTTGGATGTTTTTTTGTTGAGATGGTGAGTTTGTGTTTTTGATTGTTTGATTCGGTTGGTGGTGATTGATTGTTGATTTGATTTTTTGAGTTTGATTGTGTGATTTGGTTGTATGATGATGTTGTGATGAATTTTTGATTAGATGATTTGAAGAATTTGATGATGTGTGGTTTTGGAATGTTGGTGTGTGATTTTGCTCGCGCGCGCGCTCGCGCTTGTTGATGTGTTTGGATGAATGTTTTTTGAATGGGAATGTGTGATTTGATTTTGATTTGATGGTTGTGATGCGCGCGATTTTTGTTCTTTTTTTGGTGGAATTATGTGTTGTTTGTTGTATTGTGTGTGTTTTGATTTTGTTATGTTGTTGTGTGATTTTTGATGTGACCTTTGTATGTGTTGATTTGAATGTGATTTGAGTGAGGTTGTGTGTTGGATGTTTGTGATGATTGTTGTTGTGATTGTGTTGTGTGAATGGACTTGTTTTTGCTTTGTTTGTGATGTTGTGTTGTGATTGTGATTTGGAATTGATGATTGTGAATATTGATGGAGTGAATGATGTGTTGTGTGTTGTGATTTTGGACTTATTGTGTTTTTTTTTGGTGAGTTGGATGTGTGATTGATTGATGTTTTGATGATTGTGATCTTGTTTTTTTTTTGTTTTGGATGTTTTGATGTGTTGATTTGTTTTTGTTTTTTTGTGTTTTGGTGAATTGATGTTTTGTGATCGTGTTTTTGATTTGATTTGGCTGGTGATTGTTTTTGCTTTTGTGTGTGTGGTTTGATGTTGTGTTTTGTTTAGTTGTGTGAATTTATTGAATGGGATTTGTTGTTGTGCTTTGTGTGTTGATTTTTGATTTTGTGAATTTTGGTTGAAATTTGATTTCGTTGATGTTTTGTGGTGTGGTTTTTGTGTTTTTTTATTGTGCTTGTGATGTTGGATTTGGTGTTGTGTTCGATGGAGTGGTTGTGATGTTTGTTTGAGATGATTTTTTTGATGTTGATTTTGTTTGGATTGATGGTCATTTTTTTGATTGATGTAGGATGAGTTGAATTTGATGTAGAAAGGTTGATTGATTCTGTTATAGAGTTTTGTGTGCTGCTTGTGTTGATGATTGATGTGTGGTTGTGAATCTTGGTTGTGAATGTTGATTGATGAGTGTTTGATTTTGGATTGATGATTGATGGTTGATTTTTTGTTGATGTGTTCATTTGATTTTGTATCTGATGTTGTATGATGTGTTTTTGTTTGTGTTTTGGTGTGTGGTGATTTTTGATGTGTATTTGTTGATTTTGATTGGATTTGTGATTTTGATTTTGATGGTGTGACTTTTGTTGATTGTTGATGTTTTGAGTGGACTTGAGTTGAGTGTTGTGTTTGTGTGATATGATGTTATTTGGATGTTGTGTTGTTTGTTTGATGTGTGATGTTTGATGTTATTTTGGTGATGTGATTGAAATTTTTTTTGATTGTGTTTTTGTTTGATTTGATGTTTTGTGTGATGTTGGTTTTGTGTTGTGGGGTTTGATGTGATGTGTTGTCTTGACTTTTGGATTTTTGTGTTTGTTGTTTATTTGTGTTTGAATTTTTGATGTTGATTGGTTGAGTTTAGATCGTGTTGTTTGTGTTTGTTTTTTGTGTGATGGTTTGTTGTGAATTGTTTGGTTGATGTTTTGACTTGAGTTTGTGGATTTGTTGTGTTTGATTGTTGTGAGGTGATTTGTGATCTATGATGTTTTTTGTATGTTTGAATGTGATTTGAATGATTTTTGTGTTGATTGATTTGTGGTTTGACTGTGTGTGTTTGTGTGAATTTGGTTTTTGATGTTTGATTGTTTTTTTGTGATTTTTGATTGATGTTTGTGTTTGATGATGTGTGGTTTTTTGTGATTGATTTTTGTGTTTGATTTGGTGTTGATGATCGATGTGCTGATTTGTGTGATTTTTTTTGATTTTGTTTTTTGATTGTTGTTTGTTTTGGAGTGATTTGTGTTGTTGTTGATTTGTGATTGATGTGGATGATTTTGATTGTTGAGGTAGTTGGTTGTGTGTTTTTGTGTTGAACAATGTGAAATGTGTTTTGTTTGTGATTTGATGTTTGTGTTGTTGATTGAGTGATGATTGAGGATGTTGTGATTGCTGTTGTTTTTTCTGTTTGATTTGATGTTGTGTGTTTGATGATTGATGTGATTGTGATTTGAGGTTGATGGTTGTTTTTGATTGATGATTTTTTGTAGGTGTGTTTGATGGGTTTTGGATTTTGGGTGTTTGTTGATTTGATTGTGATTGAATTTGGTTGGATGAATTGTGATATTTTGATGATTTTTTTTTTGATGTGTGTGTTGTGTTTATTTGGTGATGATTTTTGTTTGATTGTTTTTGTTGTTGTTGTTGGATTGTGTTTTTTTGTATTGATGAATTGATGTTTTGTTGTGATTTTGATTGTGTTTGATTTGCTTTTTGACCTTGTTTGATTTTTTTTGTTTTTGTGTTTTTGTGATTTTGTGGTGATCTGTGTGTGTTTGAGTCACTTTTTGTGTGTATTTGTGATGTGTGTTCGTTGTTGATTTGATTGTGGGCTTGTTTTGATTTTTTTGATGAGATGTTTGATTGTGATTTGATTTTGTGTTGTTGTTCTGTTTGGTTTTGATGTGAGTTTGACTGATTGATTTGATGTTTTTGAGGTTTTTGATACTTGTGTTTTAGGATTGTTAGATTTTGTTTGTGACTTTGTGATGATTTTGATTTGAATGAGTGATGACTGATTGACTGTTTTGATGTTTTGATTTGAGTTTTGTGTGTTGATGATTTTTTTGTGGTGATGATGATGATGATTGAATTTTGATTGAGTTTTTGCTTTTGATTTGAAGATTGATGTTTGAGATTTGTGAAATTGATGATTGATTTGATATGATGATGATTGACTTTGTGACTGGATTGATTTTGAGTTGATCGTTGTGTTTGTGATATGTGTTCTGTCTTTTTATTGATTTGTGATTTTGTATTTCATGTGTTGATAGTTGGTGAATGATGTGTGATTTGTTCTTTGTGATTTTGATCTTTTTTTTTGATGGTGATGTTGTTGATTGATGTGATTATTTTTTTTTGGATTGAGTTCGTTTTTTTTTTGATTTGTGGTGAATTGGTTTTTTTGTGTTGTTTGTTGTTTTTGATCGGGTGTTGTTGTGATTGGTGATTGAGTTTTGGATGTTTGATGTTGTTTTTTTGTTGGTTTGTTGTGATTTTTGATTGACCTGCTTTGTTTAGTTTGTGATTTGTGATCTGGATTATTTTTTTGGTGTCATGTTGATTGTCGATTTTGATTCTTTGAGATGATTGATGTTTGATGTGTTTTGATGATGATGTGTGGCTGAGCGATGATTGTTGTTGTTTTGATTATGTTTGGCATGTGCTGTTGTTATTTTGTGTTTTTTGATGAGTTGCTTGATTTGAGTTTTGGGTTGCTGATGTGAGTGTGTTGTATTTTGAATGTTTTTCTGTTTGTTTTTTTTTTTTGGAATTTGGATGTTTTTTGATTTTTGATGTTGTGTTGAGGGATTGGAAATGTGGATTATGATTGTGGGATAGTGATGATATTTGATGTGATGATGTGTGTTTTTTGCTTTATGTTGATGTTTTTGTGTTTGGATTTTTGGTTTTGTGATTGAATGATTGTTGATTGTGATTGACATTTCGGTTTTGTTTTGATTTGTTTGATGGTTTGTGTGTTGATTTGATTTTTTTTGGTTTGATTTTTTTCGTTGTTTGATGAGTTGATTTTGATGATGATTTTGATGTGTTTTGATTTGATGAATGTTGATTTGACATTTTGTTGATGCTTGATGTTGATTTGTTTTATGTCTTTTGGAGTTGTTTTATGATGATGATGTTTTGTGAATTTTGATGTGTTTTGTGTTGAAATGTGACTTTTTTTGTGATGATTGTGATTATGTTTTTGACTTTGATTGTTGATGATTGTGTTGATTGTTGATTGATCGTTGTGCTGATTTCTTGGTTGATGTATGTGATTTTTTTTTGTTGGGTTGAAGTTTTGAGTTTGATGATTTGATGTGTGCAATTTGATTGTTTTTTTTATGAGCTGATGAGTTGATGATTTCGTTTGATTAGAAGTTGGATTTTTGTTTGAGTTGTGAATTTGATGATTTGACGTGATTTTTGTTTTGAGATTTTTTTTGGGAAAATTTTTTTTTTTATTTGTTGCATTGTTGTTTTGATTGATTGATGACTGTTTTTTGTTGATTGTGTTTTGATTGATGTGATCTTGAATTTTTTTTTTTGAATAGTTTTTTGTATGAATTTGTGTTTGTTTTTTTTTGTTTGTTTGTTGTGAGATTCGTTTTAGTTTGTTTTTTAATTTGTTATGAAATTTGGGTTTTTGTTTGTGTTATTTTTTTTGATTTGTTTTTGTGTTTTTTGGATGTTTTTTTGGTGTGTTGGTTTGGGATGTTTGTGTTTTTTGTTTTGGTTGTGTTTGTTTTTTTTTGGGTTTGTTTTTGTTTTTGAGGGTTGTTGGAAAGTTTTTTTTAAATTGAGGGTTTTTTAAATTTTTTTTTTGTTGGGTTTTGTTGTTTTTGTTTGTTATTTTGTTTGTATAAATTTTTGTGTTTTGTTTGGGTTGTTTGTTTGGGGTTTTTGTGTTTGTGTTTTGATGGGGAAATTTTTGATTGTTGGGGTGATGGATTTTTTTTTTTGATGTTTTTTTTTTTGGGGTTTTTTTGGGATGTTTTGGGGGAAATTTTTTTTGTGTTGTTTTTTTAGTGGTGATGATTTTGTTTTTGTGATTTTTTTGTGTTTGAGGGTTTTTAAATGGGAATGATGTTTGGGAAAATTTGTTGTTTTTTGATGTTTTTTTGGTTGATTGTTTTTGTTTTGTGATTTTGGGTTGATAAAATTTTGTTGTTTTGATTTTTTTGTTGTGGGGGGTTTTTGGTTTTGGGGTTTTTTTGTTTGTGATTTTGATGTTTTTGTTTTTTTGATTTTTAAAATTTTGGTTTGTTTTGATTTGTTTTGGTGTGTGTTTTAAATGGATTGTTTTTGTTTTTTTTGATTTTTTTTTGGAATTAAATTGTGATTGTGTTTGATGATTTTGTTTGATTTTTTTTTTTGTTTTTTTGGGGTTGATGATGTTGTTTGTTTGGGAATTTTTGGGATTGTTTTTGTGTTTTTTTTTTGTGAATGTGTTTTGATTTTTTTGTTGTGGTTTTGAGTTTTTGTATGTGTTTGTTGTTTGATTGAGGGTTTTTTGTTCGTTTTGTTTGAGATGATTTTGTAAATTGGGGGATTTGTTTTTTTGGGGGATTTTTTTGGGGGATTTGTTGATGTTTGGGAAAAATTGATTTTTTTGGATTTTTGTTTGGCTGGTTTTTTTGGTTTGTTTGGGTTTTGAGGAATTTTTTAAATGGTTGTTTTTGGGGGTTTTGTTGGGGATTTTTTAAATGTGTTTGTTTGATTGTTTTTGGGGGTGTTTTTGGGGTTTTTGGTTTTTTGGGGGTGGGTTTTTGGTTTTTTGATTTTGGGGGTTTGTGGGGGAGGGGGTTTTGGGAAAGGGTGGGT
>JAIWJD010000270.1:0-13146 GCA_022818045.1 Neotoxoptera formosana | reverse complement strand
ATCGCCCCGCCCGCCCCGCACGCCCGCGCGCCCCCGCGCGCGCGCGACCGTCGCGCGCGCGCGCCTGCGCGGCCGCCCCGCCGGCCGACCGCCCGCCGCCGCACGCCGCGAACGCGCCCCGACGACGCCGCGCGCCCGCGCGACGCGCGCAGGACCCGCGTCGCCGCGCGCACGCGCCGCCCGCAGCGCGTCCGCCGACGCCCCCGCGGCCGCGCCGCGGCCGGACCCCGGCGCGCCCGAACCCGCGCGCGCCGCGCGCCGCCCGCGCGGCGCCGCCGCCGCCCGCGCGCGCGCCGCGCGCCCGCCGCCGCCCGGACGCCCGCGCCGCCGCGCGCGCCGACCGCGCCCGCCGCGCGCCGCGCGCGCCCGACGCGGCCGCGACGCCGACGCGCGCGCGCCCGCGCCCGCGCGCGCGCCGCGCGCGCGCCGCGCCGCGCCGCCGCGCGCGCCGCGCCGCGCCGCGCGCGCGCGCGCCGCGCGCGACGCGCCGCCCGCGCGACCGCCGCCCGCCGCGCGCGCGGCGCCGCGCGACGCCGCGCGCGCCCGATCGCCGCGCGCGCCGCGCCGCGCGCCGCGCGCCGCCGCGCGCGCGCGCCGCCGCGCGAGCGCGCCCGCGCGCCGCGATCGCCGCGCCGCGACCCCGCGCGCCGCGCGACGCCCGCGCGCCGACCGCGCGCCGCCGCCGCGCCGCGCGCGCCGCGCCGCCGCCCGCGCCGCGCCGCGCGGCCGCCGCCGCGCGCCGCGCGCGCGCGCGCGCCGCGCGCCGCGCCGCGCGCCGCGCCGCGCGCGCGCGCGGCCGCCGCGACCGCGCGCGCGACCGCGCCGCGCGCGGCGCGCGCGCGACGCGCGCGCGCGGCGCGCGCGCGCGCGCCGACGCGCGCGCCGGCCCGCGCGCGCGCGCCCGCCGCCGTCCCCGCGACCCGCGCGCCGCGCGCGCGCGCGCGCGCGCCGCCGCGCCGCGCGCGCGATCCCGCCGCGCGCGCGCGCCGGCCCGCGCGCCCGCGCGCCCGCTCGCGCGCCCGCGCGCGCGCCGCGCGCGACGCGCGCCGCCGCGCGCGCGCGCGCGCGCCCCGCGCGCGCAGCCCCGCCGCGCGCCCGCCCGCGCCGCGCGCCCCGCGCGCCCCCGCTCGCGCGCGACGCGCGCGCGCCGCCGCGCGCCGCGCGCGCGCGCCGCGCGCCGCGATCGCCGCGCGCGCGCGCGCCGGCCCCGCGCGCGACGCGCGCGCGCCCGCCGCGCGCCGCCGCGCACGCGCGACCCCGCGCCGCGACGCGCCGCGCCGCGCCCGCGACGCGCGCGCGACGCGCGCGCGCCGCGACGCGCGCCGCGCGCGCGCGCGCGCCGCTCCGCCGCGCGCGCCGCGACGCCGCGCGCCCCCACCGGCGCGCGCGCTGCCCGCGCAGCGACGACGCCGACGCGGCGACCCGCGCGACAGCCGCCCGCGCGCCGCGCGACCGCCGCGCCGCGCGCGCGCGCCGCCGCGCGCGGCGCCGCGCGGCCGCGCGACCGCGCCCGCGCCGCCGCGCGCGCCGCGCGTCGCGCGCCCGACGACCGCCGCGCGCCCGCGCCGCCGCGCGCCGCCGCGACGCGCGCGACGCGCGCCCGCGCGCCCGCGCGCCCGCCCGCGCCGCGCGCGCCCGCGCGCGCCGCGCGCGCCGCGGCGCGACCGCGCGCGCGCCGCGTCGCGCGCCCGCGGCCGCGCGACGCCGCGCCGCGCGCGCGCGACCGCCGCGCCACCGCGACGATCGCCCCGCGCCGCCGAACGCACCGCCCGCCCGCGACGCCGCAGCGCGCGCGCCGCGACGCCGCGTTCGCCGCGCGCCGCGGCGGCGCGCCGACGCCGCCCCGCCGCGCTACGCGACGACGCGGCCGACGCGATCGCGCGCGCACGGCCGCGCGCGCCGCGCGGCGCGCGCGCGCCCGCGCCCGCGCGCCGCGCGTCCGCGCCGCGCCGCCGCGCGCGCCGCGCGCGCGCGACGCGCGCCCCGCGCCGCGCGCGCCGCCGCCGCGCGCGCCGCGCCCGCGCGCCGACGACGCGCACGCGCCGACCGCCGCCGCGTACGCACCGGCCGCGCGTGCCGCGCGCGCGCCGCCCCCGCGCGCCGCGCGCGCGCGCGCGCGACGACGCCCGCGCCGCGCGAGCCTCCGCGCGCGCCCGCCGCGCCGACGCGCGCGCGCGCGCGCCGCCCGCCCGCGACGATCGCGCGACGCCGCGCGCGCGCGCGCCCGCCGCCGCGCCGACGCGCGACCCGCGCGCGCCGCGTCGCCGCCGACCGCGCCCGCGCGCCGCGCGCCGCGCCCCGCGCGCCGCGCGCGCGCGCGAACGCCGCGCCCGCCCGACGCGCGCGCCGCGCCGCGACCGCGCGCCCGCGCGCGCGCGCCGACCGCGACGCGCGCCCCGCGCGCGCGGCGACGCCGCTCGCCGCCGCGCGACGCGCGCGCGCGACGCCGCGCGCCGCCCCGCGCGCCGACGCCGCGACGCCCGCCCGTCGCCCACGGCGCCCGACGCGGCGCGCGCGCGCGCGCCGCCCGCGCGGACGCGCGCGCCGCGCCGCCGCGCGCGCCGCGACCGCGCCGCGCCGCGCCCCGATTCGCGCGCGCGCCCGCGCGCGCCGCGCCCGCGACGCGCCGACGCGCCGAACCGCGCGCCGCCCCGCGCGCGCCGTCGCCGCGGCGCGACGCCGCCCCGACCGCGCGCGCGCGCGCCGCGCGCGCTCGCCGCGCGCGCGCACCCGCGCGCGCGACCGACCGCCGCCGCGCCGCGCGCGAACGCGCCGCGACCGCGACGCGCGCGCGCCGCGCGCCGACGCGCGCGCGACGCGACCCCCGCGCGCCGCGCGCGCGACGCGCGATCGGCGCCGGCCGCGCGCGCGCGACCGCGCGCCGCGCGCGCCCGCGCCCCGACGACGCGCGACGCGCCGCGCGCCGCGCGTTCGCGCCGCGCGCGCCGCCGCGCCGCGCCCCGACGCGCGCGCCGCGCGCCCCCGCGACCGCGCGCGCCCCCGCCCCCGGCGCGCGACCCGCGGCGCCCGCGCGCGCCCCGCCGCGCGCGCGCGCGCGCGCGCGCGCCGCCCCGCCAAACGCGCCCCCGCGACGCGCGCCCGCGCCCCCCGGCCCGACGCGCCCCGCGCGCGCCCGGCCGTCGCGCGACGCGAACCCGCGCGACGCGCGCCGCGCCGCCCCGCCGCCGCGCGCCGCGCGCGCGCGCCCCCGCGCCCCCCCCGCGCCCGACGCGCCGCCGGCCGCGCCCGCGCCCCCGCGCCGCCCCCGCGCCCCGCCGGCCGCGGCGCGCGCCCGCGCGGCCCGCCCGTTCCGCGCCCCGCGCGCCCGCGCCCCCGCCGCGCGGCGCCCGCACCGGCCCGCCCGCGACGCCGCGCCGCGCCCCCCGCGCCCCCGCCGCCGCCCCGCGCGCGGCGCGCGCGCCCCGCGCCGCGCGCGCGCCCGACGCGCGTCGCCCGCGCCGCGCGCCGCCCGCGCCCCCCGGCGCCCGCGCCCGCCCGCCCCCGCGCGCCCCCCCCGACCCGCCCCGCCCCGCGCCGCGTCCCCGCCCCCGCGCCCGCGCGACGCGCCCCCGCCGCGACCGCGCGCGACGCGCCCCGCCGCCCGCGCCCGCGCGCGGCCCCGCGCGACCGCGCCGCGACCCGCGGACCCGCGGCCGCGCGCGACGCCGCCGCCGCGCGCGCCGCCGCGCGCGCGCCCCCCGCGCGCGCGTCCGCCCCGGGGCGCCGCGCGACCCGCGCGCCCCGCCCGACGCGCACCCCCGCCAGCCGCCGAGACGCGCCGCGCCCGCCCCCCGACGCCGCGCCCCGCCGCGCCGACCGCCCGCCGCCGCGCGACGCCGCGCGCGCAGCCGCGCCGCGCGCGCGTCGGCCCCCGCCGCGCGCGCGCCGCCCCCCCGCGCCCGCGCGCGCCGCGCGCGCCGCCCCCGCGCCGCCCCGCCGCCGCCGCGCGCCGCGCCCGCGACCCCGCAGCGCGCCCCGCGCCGCCGCCCGCCGGCGCGCGCCGCCCGCCCGCCCCGCGCGCCGGCCGCGCCCGACGCCCGCCCGCGCGCGCGCGCCCCCGGCCGCTTCGCCGCGCGGCCGGCCGCCCCGCGCGCCGCCGCCGCGCGCCGCGGCGCGCGCCGGGTGCCCGCGCCGACCCGCCGCGCGCTGCGCCGCGACGCGCCCCCGCGCGCACCGCCGTCCGACCGCGCGCCGACGCGACGCCGCGCGCCCCCGCCGCGCGCGCGCGCCCGCGCGCCGCCCCCCACCCCGCGCCCCGCGATCCGCGACGCGCCCCCCGCGCCGACCTCGCGCCCCGCCCCGCCCGCGCGCCCGCCCCCCGCCGCCCCGTCCCGGCCGCGCCGGCGCGCGCGCCGAACCGCGCCCGCGACCGCTCGCCGCGGGTCGCCCGCGCCCCCCGCCGCACGCGCGGCCGCCGACCGTCCGCGCGCGACCCCGCCCCCGCGCGAACGCCCCGCCCCGGGCCGCGCCCCCGCCCCGCGCGCGCCCCCCGCGCGCGCCCGCCCGCCGCCGCCGCGCGCGCGCCCCCCGCCGCCGCGACGCCGCGCGCCCCGCGCCCCCCCCGCGCGCCGCCGCGCGAACGCCCCGGCCGCGCCCCGCGCGAGCCGCGCCCCCGCCCCCGCGCGCGCCGCGCCGCCCGCCCGCCGCCCCCCCGCGCCGCGCCGCGCGCCCGGGGCCGCCCCCCCCCGCCCGCGCGCGCGCGCGCCCGCGCGCGCCCGCGCCGCGCCGGCCGCGCCTCGCCCCGCCGACGCCCCCCCCGCGAGCGCCGCGCGCCCCCGCCCGCCGCGCGCCCCGCGCCTCGCCCCCGCGCCCCGGCGCGAAACGCGCGCGGCCGCGCCCGAAACCGCCCCGCCCGCCTGCGCACGCGCGGCCCGCCGCCGCGCCGCGCCCGACGCGGCGCGCCGCGCGACCCGGCCCGCGCGACCCCGGGACGCCGCGCCGGCCGCGCGACGCGAACCGCGCCGCGCGGCCTGACGCCGCCCCGAACGGCCCGCCGACGCCGCGCGCGCGCCGCCGCGCGTCGCCGGCCGCGCGCGCGGCCACCCCCGCGTACGCGGCGCCCGCGGCCCGCCGCCGAGCGCGCGACCGCGGCGGCCCGACGCCGCCGCGACCGCCCGCGCGCCCGACGCGACCGAACGACCCGCGACGCCGCCGCGGCCGCGCGCGCGCCCGCCGCGACGCGCGCGAAATCGCCCGACGCCTCCGCACCGCCGGCCCCCGCCGCGCTGACCCCGCCGCGGACGCGCGCGACCGCGGACGCCGGGGCCCCCACCCGCCGCGCCGCGGCGCGAAGCGCCCGCGGCGGCCGCTCCCCGCGCGCGACGCGGAACGCGCGCCGCGACGATCGCCGCAGCGCGCGCGGCGCGAAACGCCCGCGCCCCGCCGCCGCCGCCGCCGCGCGCCTCCCCCCCGACGCGCGCGAACCGACGACCCCCGCGCGCCCGCGCGCGCGCGCCGCGATTCGCGCCCCCGCCGCGCCGCGCGCGCGCGCCGCGCCGACGCGCGCGCCCCTCGCGCCGCCGGCGAACGATCCGCGCGCGCCCCGACGCCCGCCCCCCGCGCGATCCGACGCCGCGCGCCGCCCGCGCGCCGCGCGCCCGCGACCCCTCGCGCGACCCGCCGCGCGCGACCGCGCCGCGCGCGGCGACGCGCCCGCGAACGGCGACCGACGCCGCCCCCGCCGCACGCGCATACGGAGAACCCGCGCGCGACGCGGCGCCCGCGCGGCCCCGTCGACGCGCGCCTGCCCCGCGACGACCGGACGCGCGAAATCATAATTTAAAATTACACCGATAACATGTGAATTATGTTCGCGGCGCGCGGCGGACCTCCGCGACGCCCAGAAAACGAGAATGTTTATACTTGGGTGGCACATTTATTAGTGAACCGGCACTTAAAAAATTACCTTGATCCGAAATAAATTTAAAATCAGTATTACCAATTACACAGCCCTACATGTTAGTAAAAGAAATGTTGAATCATTATTAGGTAACTTCCGCGCGCCCGGCGCCGCCGCGGCGCATGTCCCGCCCCGCGGCCGCGCCGCCGCCCCCGCGGATTCCGCCCGCGCGCGCGCCCCGCGCCGCCGCCCTCGTCGCGCGCCGCCGCGACCGCGGCCGCCGCTCGCTCCTGCCGCGCCGCCGCGCCGCGCGGCGCCGCCCCCGCGCCCGACCCGCCCCGCGCCCCGACCGCGCGCGACCCGCGCGTATCCCAGGCGCGCCCGAACGCGCGCGCACGACGGCCGCGCGCGCGCGCGCGCCGACGCGACGGACGCGACCGACGCCCGCGCCGACGCGCGCCGCGCGCCGGACCGCGCCGCGCGACGCGCGCCCCGCCCGACGCCCCGCCGCGCGCCGCCCGCCGGCGCCGCGCCCGCGCGTCCCCCGCGCAGCCGCGCGCGCTTCGCGACGCCGGGGCCGCCGATCGCCGCGCCGGCGCCCCGCCCCGCCCCGCGACCGCCGGGCGCCGCGCCGCCGCGGCCGCGCCCGCCGCCGCGCGACGACGCGCACCGCGCCGCGCGCGCCCCGCGCCGCGACCCGCCGCCGCCGACCCGCGCCGCGCGCCGCTCCCCGCCGCGCGCGCCCCGCCGCGCCCGCGACCGCGCCGCGATTCGCGCGCGCCCGCCCGCGCGCCGCGCCGCCCGCCGCGACGCGCGACGACCGCGCGGCGCGCGCGCCCGCCGCGCGCGTCGGCCGCGCGCGCCCGCGCCGCGACGCCGCGCCCGTCCCGGACCGCTCGCGACGCGCGACGCGACGCCCGCTGCACCGAACGCGCCGGCGCGCCGCCCGCCCGCCCGCGTCGCGCCGGCCGCGCGCGCGCGGCGACCCGCCCGCGGCGCGCGCGACCCCCCGCGACGCGACGCGCGCGCGCCCGCGCGCGCGCTCGCCGCTGACGCGCGCCGCCCGCGACGTCCGCCCCTGCCCGCCGCGCCGCCGCCGCGCGCCCCCGCTCCCGGCCCGTCCCGCGCGCGCCGCCCGCCAGCCCCCGCCCGCGCACGCGCCCCCGCCGCGCCCGCGCCCGCGCGCGCCGCCGCGCGCGCGTACCCGCGCGCGCGCCTCGCCCGCGACGCGGCCCGCCCCGCCGCGACGCGCCGCGCGACCGCGACCCCGACGCGACCTTCGCGCGCCCGCGCGCCGGCCGACGCGGCGCCCCGCGCCCGGCCCGCGCGCGCCGCGTCGCGCCACCCCACGCCCGCGCCGCGCGCGCCGCGCGCCCGCCGCGCGCGCGCGCGCGCGCCGCGCCGCCGATTCGCCGACCGCCGCGCGGCACGGCGCGCCGCGCCCCGCGCGCCGCCCGCGCGCCCCGCGCGGCGCGCCGACGCGTCGGCGCCGCGACGCGCCACCCGCCCACCGCGCCGACGCGACGCGACGACTCGCGCCCGCGCGCGCCCCGCCGCCAGCCGCCGCCCGCGCGCCGCCCGCCCCGCCCGCGCCGCCGCGCCCGCCCGCGCCGCGGCGCGTCGCCGCCCTCCCGGCCGCGCCGCACGACCGCCCGCGCGCGGCGACCGACGCCGCGCCCCGTCCGCGCCCGCGCCCGCGCGCCCCGCCGCCGCCCGCCGCGCCCCGCGCCGCGCACGCCCCGCCGCCGCGCGCCGCCCCGCGACGCGCGCGCGCCCGCCGCGCCGCGCGCGCCCGCGCGCGCGACGCGCCGACCTGACGCCCCCGCGCGCCGCGCGCCCGACCCGCCGCGCGCCCCCCCCCGAGCCGGCCCGCGGCCCGCCGCCGCGCGCCCCGCGCCGCCCCCCGACCGCAGCCGCGCGCGCCGATCCGCGACGTCACGGCCGCCGCGGCCGCGACCCCGCGCCCCCCGCGCGCCCGACGCCCGCCCGCCACGCAGAGCGCGCGCCGCGCCCCCCCCCCCGCGCGCCGCGCTCCGCGCGCGCCGACCCGCGCCCGCCCGCGCGCCGCGATCCGCGCCGCCGCGCGCGCCCCCGCCGCGCCGCGCGCCCGCGCGCCGCGACGCCCGCTGCCGACCTCGCGCGCGCCCCGCGCGCGCCGCCGCCCGGCCCGCACCCCGCGCGCCGACGACCCGCCCGCCGCGCGACCCCGCGCGACGCGCGGCCGCCGCCCGCCGCCGCGCCCGCCGCGCGACGCGCGCGCCGCCGCGCCCCCGCCGCCCGCCCGACGCGCCCCGCGCGCCCGTCCCCCCCGCCGCGCCGCGCCGCCCCGCGCGAAACCCCCGAACGCCGCCCGCCGCGAACGCCGCGCGCCGCGCGCGCCGCCGCGCGCGCCGCGCCCGCGCGCACAGACCCCCGCGCGCGCCGCCGACGCGCTCGTGCGCCGCTGCCCCCCCGCCCGACGCGCGCCCCGCCGCCCGCGACGCGCGCGCCGATCGCGCGCCCGACCCGCGCGACGGCCGCCGCCGCGCCCCGCCGCCGCCCCCCGCCCCGCGCCGCCGCGCGCCCCCGCAGACGCGCCTGCGACCGCCGCGCGCGCCCCGCGTCCGCGCGCGCCGCGCCGCGCCGCGGCCGCCGCCGCCGCGCCCGCGCCGCGCCGACGCCCCGCCCCCGCCGCCGCCGCGCGCGCCGCGACCTCGCCGCGCGCCGCCGCGCGCCGTCGCCGCGCGGCGCCGCGCGCCTCCCCGGCCCCCGCGCCCCGCGCGCGCCGCGCGATACGTCCCGCGCGATCCCCGCGCGCGCCGAGACCCCGCGCCGACCGCGCGCCCGCGCCCGCCGCCCGCGCGCGCCTGACGCGCGCCGCGCGGCGCGCGCCCCCCCGACGCGCCCGCCGCGCCGCCGACCGCCCCGCGACCGATCCCCGCCGCGCGCCGTCCGGCGCACCGACGACGCCGCCGGCCGCGCGCCCGCTCGCGTCGCCGCGCCCCGCGCGCGCCCCGCGCGCGCGCCCGCGGCCCGCGCGCGCGCGCCGCGCGCCGCCCGCCGAACGCGCGACGCCGTCGCGCCCGCGCGGCGCCCCCGCCGCCCCGGCGCGCGGCGCCCGACGCGCCCGCCCCCCGCGCCGCCGACGCCGCGCGGCCCGCGCGCGCGCCGCGCGCCGACCCCGCGACGAGCGACGCCGCCCGCGCCGCGCGCCGCGAACGCGCGCCCGCGCGCGCCCGCCGCCGCGCCGCGCCCCGAACGCGCGCCTCGCCGCGCGCCGACGCGGCCCGCGCGCGCCGACGCCGCCGCGCCCCGACGAAACCGCGGGGGCGCCCGAGCGCCGCGCCGCGGCCGCAGAGCGCCGCCCGCCGCGCGCCGACGACGCGCCGCGACGCGCGCGCTCCGCCCCCGACCGCGCGCCGAAAACGCGCCCGCGCCCGACTGCGACCGCCGCCGCCGACCGCCGCGCGCCGCGCGGCTCGCCCGCGCGCGCCGCGACGCGCGCGACCGCCGCCCCGGCGCTCCGCGCGGCGCCCTGCGCCGCGAAAACCCGCGACCGCGCCGCGCCGCGCGCGCCCCCCGACGCCGGCGCGCGGCCCGCGCGCGCGCGCGCGCGCCGCGAAAACGCCGCGCGTCCGCCCCGCGCGGCGCCCGCCGCCGACGGCCGCCCGCCGCGCGCGCCCGCCCGCGCGCGCTGACGCCCCGCGAACCCCTCGCCGCCCCCGCCCGACCCCTCCGCGCGCGACGCGCGACCCGTCGCCGCCGCGCCGCCCGCGCGACGCGCGCACCGCGCGCGCGCGAACCGCGCGTCGCCCGCGCGCCCCGCGCGCCGACCCCCCCGCGCCGCCGCCCGACGCCGCGGACGCCGCGCGCCGCCGCGCCCGACGACCCCGGCGCCCGCCGGCGACCGACGCCGTGCGCGCCCACGCGCGCGCGTGAACCCACGCCCGCGCCGACGACGAAACGCGGGGGGGCCCCCGCGAACCGCGCCGACGCGCCGCCCGCGACCGCGCCCGCAGCGCGCCGCCGGCCGCGCCCGACAGACCGCGCGGCGTCCAGACGCCGAACGCGCCCGACCCCAGCGCGCGCCCCGAGCGCGCGACGCCGCGCGCGCCGCGCGACGCCGCCCCCGCGGCGCGCAGCGCGCCGCGCCCCGCGCGCCGGTCCGCGAAACTCCGGCGCCCCAGCGCGCGCGCCCAGCGCGCGACGCGGCGCGCGCGCGCGACGCGACCGCCGGCGACGCGCGCCCGCCGCGACGCGCGCGCGAAACGCGAAACCGCCGCGCCCGCGACGCCGCGCCGCTCACCGCGCGGCGACCGAACGCCGCGCGCCCGAACGGCCGAACGCCCGGCGTCGCGACCGCGACCGCCGCGCCTGAACCCGCCGACCGCGCCGCGCCGCCGACGCCGCGCGCGACGCGCACGCGCCACCGTCGCCGCGCGCCGATCGCCGACCGACGCGCCCCGCGCGACCCCGCCGCACCGCCGCGACCGAGCGCGCCGGCTCGCAGACCGCGCGCGCCGCGCGGGCGCCGGACTCCCCGCGCGGCGCCAGCGACCGCGACGCCCCGCCGAACGCACCCGCGCATCGCTGCGCGCTCGAACGCGAACACGGGCGCCGCCGACGCGCGCGCCGACGCGGCCGCGCCGCGGCGCCGACGGCGCCGCCGACGCGCCGCCGCGGACCGCGCCCGCCCAGACCGCCGCCGCCGCGACGCCCCCGCCCCGCGCGCGGACCGCCGATCCGCGGAAACGCGCGCCCGCCGCGCGCGCCGCGCGCCGCGACGGGCCCGAATGCGAACGCCCGGCCGACGTCGACTCCGACGCGCGCCGGACCGCGGCGCGCCCGCCGCGCGGCGCCGACGAAATGGCCGCCGCCCCCGCCCAGCGCGCCTCAGCCGCGCCCTGGCGCGCGCGCCGACGCGCTCCCGCCGCCCCGCGCCGCTCGCGCCCCAGCCGCCGCGCTGCGCGCCCTAGCGCGTGCCCGACCGCGCGCCCAGCCGCCGCGCGCAGAACGACGCGCGCCGCGCCGACGCGCCCCCCCGCGACGCGACGCGCGAGGGCGCCGCGCGGTACCGCGTCGCGCGGCGGCCAGCGGATATCAGGCACGCGCGCGGCGCGAACGACCACCGCGCGACGCGCCCCTCCCCGAACCCGCCGGCAGCGCCCCGGCGACGCCGCCCGCCCGCGGCGCGCCCGACGCGGCGCGCGCCCCCGCCCCCCCCGCTGAACGCTCGCGCAGACGCGCTCACCCGCCCCGCCGCGCGACGCGCGCCGCGCGCCTCCGCGACGCGCGCGACGCCGCCGATATGCGGCACCCGCCGGCGGGGCGCCGCTCGCGATCTCCGAACCGACCGCCGCCGGACCGCGAACGCCCCGGAGCCGCCGCCGCGGCGACGGACCACTCCCCGAAACACTGCCCGCGCCGTCAGACTCCGCGGGCGGAAACCGCCGCCCCGGGCGCCCCCCGAAACCTGCGCGCCCGCCGCCCGCGCGCCGTGACGCGCCCCCGACTCGTAACCGCCGGCGCGCGCGCTCCGCGCACAGGACCGCACTCCCGGACGGGCGAATCCGCCCGCGCATCCCCCGACGGGCACCCGACGTCCCGGCGCCCCGCGCCCGCGCTAGCGCGCCGCCCCCGACCCGCGCCCGCGACGAGACCGGCCGGCCCCCGACGGCCCCCGGCTCTCCTCGCGACGCGCGCGCTCCAGCGCGCGCCGCGCCGGACAGGGCGCCGCGGACGTCCCGCGCGCCCCGCCGGCGACGCCCCGACGACCCCGCCGGCGACAGATCGAACGCGCTCCGGGCGACGCGAACGATCGCCCGGCCTACCCGGGGCGCGGGCGCTATCTGACGCGCCCCGCGCGAAGCACGGGCGGCACGCGCCCCCCCGAACGCCCGACCGCCACGAACACGCAGACCGTACGCGGACGGCGCGGCTCGACGATCCGACCCCCCGGGCCGAACCGACGCGCGACCAGCCCACTGTCAGCGACGGCACACGCCCGCCAGGCACTACGCCGCGGCCGCGGAACCCCGCCCCGTGCCGTGTCGCCACGCGACGCGCGGCGACCGCCGAACCTCACGCCGAAAGACCGCCAGCGCGACCGCCCCCGCCGTAGCGCGCGCTCGCCGGCCCCGGCGCAGGGCGACTCGAGGCACGCCGCCGCCTACAGCGCGCGCCCCGCGCCGCGACGCCGACGCACCCCGAACACCCGCCGGCCCCGCGGCCGAAACCGACCCAGCGCCCGACGGGGGACGGCGCCCCGGCGGGCGCCGGCCCGCCAACCGCACACGACGCACCCCGACGCGAGCGCGACCGCAGCGAGGACCGCCGGCCGCCGTGAGCCGGAGAACACGAACCGAGCGCGCGCGCCCAGCCCGGGGCGCGACCGCCGGCGACGACCGCGAAACCCACCCGGACTACGGCCCCAGAGCCCGGGGCGGCGGCCCGAGTCTCGCCGCGCCGCAGACGACTGGCCCGATGGGAGCGCGCGCGAAACCCCGCGACCCGCGCGCGCCCCGCCCCGCCACCGCCGACACCCCCCCACCTGCCGAACGACCGCCTCCGCCGGCCCCACACGCGGCCACCCGGCAGGAACGCGCCCGCGAGCGCCGCGGCGCCCGCGCGCCGCGCCCGACGAGACCCACCCATGACCCCGCTGACCCGCACGCGCCCCCGCGCACCTTCGCGGCGCGGGCGCGTGTCCTACGCCGAGTACTGCTCGCACCGACTCGCCGTCGACGCGCCCTAGAGCGCACGCGCAGACGCCCGCCTCACGACGGCCCCTGCCCACGCACAGGCGCGACCCACGCCGACGCCACGCCGCCGCCCGACCCCGGCGCGAACCCGCCGACCCGCGCGAGCGGAGACGCCGCGCGCCGGAGGTCGACGGGCTCGGACGCCGCGACCGCAGCGCCACGGCCTCCCGAGGACCCGCCGCACCCGCGTACGGACCAGCGACGCGACTACCCGTAGCCGCTGACGCCACAGCCGCCGAACCCGGCCGCCGCGACCGCGACCAGGCCCGCAGCCTGCCCCGAGACGCCACGCACGCGCCGCGACGCCGCCACCCCCGCCACCCCCGACGCCGGCCGCGCCGGCGACGCCGCGCCCGGCCCGGCGATCCCGCGACGCGCGACAAGACCCGATCAGACGGACAGCCGCCGAATACGCGCCCCATGAACCGCCCCCGCCGACGCGCGACGACCCCCGAACCCGCGCCGTACGCGCGCGGCCCAGACTGCCGGATCCCCGGGCACGCGCGCAGCACGCGCGGAGCCATTACAGTCGAAGGACGGGACCCGCGCACGCCCGCAGACGCCCAC